>VOQJ01001407.1:21686-42034 GCA_015052665.1 Apistogramma diplotaenia | reverse complement strand
TTTAAAAGTTCTTTTTTTTTTTTTTTTTTTTTTTGCCACGGCTGAAAAATGAAGCACCTTGGATTCTCTTCAATGTGAAAAATTATCTTGACAACAGGCTGAACAATAGAACAAATGTTCCTTGGCCCAGGTAGATTTTTGAAGGTGACAACACAAAAGAGAGATATGACTCAGGTTGTAACATTAGAAATAGATTTGGGGGGTTTCAAATCACCTTTCTCGGAGCTTAATCACATTTGACAGGGCTGTAGTGTGCAGGGACATCAAAGTAGATAGTGTTACAGAGCTCCCACAATATGAGGGACTTATGAGGGCATTCTGAGTCTCATATTTCCACCCTGCTCCACTCCTCATTTACATAAAAGCACTCAAACCATCATATCCAACCAAGAGTACAAAGCTGTAACAGACTCTCTTCCATTGGAAATGACTCTGACAGTTCTGAAGCTGCAGCGCCGATACAATAATCATGCAAGCTTGGCCCATCAGCATTTTAAAACATTAACTATAATCACATGCTGCAGCAAAACCCCCCACACCCCCAAACAAAATTATATTCAGGTAATTTCCCACTACAGCTCCCACACGCACCGTTTCCACCTACAGTATTTACGGTGTCACAGATCACTGAAGAAAGCCATACCTACCACAAGTGTCGAATTGGCGTTGCTGCGTGTAACACCGCCAACAAAGCCCCTCCGTTGTCAAGAAACCAAATATTGTACTCTTCATCAAAAATCTGCATCGGTGCATATGAAGAAGAAGCACGTTTGCTCGTTTCCTTACACAACACCATCCGTTTAAGGTAGCCACATGAAGTGTATCCATGGGTCTCACCTGTCTCCAGCTATTTCCTGCATCAGATGTTATAAACATCCCAAGGTTGGTGGAGGACAGTTCTGTTCCAATATTCCCTGAGTACAAAAACATGAATAATTTCCGTCAGTGAGTATTTACATAGCAAAGACTCACTATAGCTCATAACTCACCTTTGTGCACAATCAGTTGATAAAAATCATTCAAGAAGCTATGCGTGTTCTCATTTTCCACTGCGGGACACGTTTATGACTTAACGCGACCTATCATCTCATTCAAAATATCAGATTTAGTCTGAGATGTTTTCCTATTTGATTTCAATGACATAAAGAGGGCACTGTTTGATTAAATTTATGTCAGCTGCAGGGCTAAAACATAATTACGTGAAAAACAAGGAATATCCACTGCCCACAAGTCTTGAGTCACACCACATTTCCCTATATTTTGCTTTGGAGGAGCCAGACTTGTATTTTTGTTTTAAAGAGGTCCTAAACAATAGAAGTTGTTTCAAAGTTTTTCTGGAACATTGGCTGCTTTTTCTCTCATTTTCAGTCCCATCTTTATAACTGACCACTTACAGTGGAACATTTTGTTTGTTAGTTAAACTACTTAAAACTGACCCATCAGTCATTCAAGTATAAAACTAGGGATGAACCAATATTGTGTCTACAAATAACAGAACTTTGCAAAAAAATTAATTGTATCTTTAGATGCTGTTGCTAGCAGTCGGCCACAAATAAATACAGTAATTTGATCCCATTTCTATATTTAAAACTATAAAAAAATACCAAAGGTAACGGTTTAACAGGTATAAAATAGTATTTTTGCATGAACAAAGTGATTTGCACAGAGCTATTAGGTGAAAGCTTGCATATCTCAGCATGCTGTGCAGTGTTCCCCAAAAATATTTGAGGCAACTGAACAAGTAGAGGAAAGAAAAGTCTCTCAGGACCTGAGAGATGCATCTGACCCTTCAGCTGATCCATTAAAGCATCACTGAAGCCTCATCAAAAAATGGTCTCAGTGGAAGGGTGGCTGTCAAGAAGCCATTCTTAAGGAAGGAGAACAAGGAGAAAAGGCTGAGGTATGCCAAAACAGAAGAACTGAAAAACTGTGGCAACAGGTCTGAAGAAGTGAAAAATCCAAATTTAAAACATTTGGTTCAATATGTATGGAGGAGGTCAGGAAAGAGGGAAAACAGTGGGTGTCTATAACCGTCTATATCTGTAAAAAAACAAACAAAAAACCCCGGCTCTGCATTTCAGCCGGTGGGATCTTGTCACAACTGAAGAAGTTATGAATGCACAAAAGTACCATATTGAGCTACCATAAAATACCATGTGGAAAGTCTGACTTGCAATGGCTTCATTTTTCAGCATGACAGCGATCCCAAACACACTGCCAATGCAGTAAAAGCACACTCAGATGGAAAACACGTACAATGGAGCTCTATCAGTTGTGGACTGGCCTCCTCAGAGCGCGGACCTCAACATTACTGAAGCAGTGTGGGATCCAGACAATGGAACAAAGGGCAGCCAACATCCAAAGAAGAACTGTGAATGTCCTTCAAGAAACCTGGAGAACCATTTCTAAAGGCTACTTAAGATAGCTTTCCTAAAAGAGTTTAGGTTATGTTGAAGAATAAATGTGATCATACCAAAATACTGAGAATTATACAAACACTGTCTTTCTATACTTTATTTCCATCCAACTTTGCAGATGTTTCAATAAATTGATGCTCTCATTTCCTAGTAAAATACAAAGAAATGAGGGGTGGCTCAAGACTTTTGCGGTGCACTGTAAGTGCATGTCCTTTGGGTAATCCTACCTGTAGCCACAATGATTCCCGGTACCGACTTTTTGCTGGTGATGGGTCCGGACGTGTAAGGATTCTCTGACATCTCCAGATGAAGATGCAGCGAACAAAACGGCTGTCAACAAAACGGATTCAAACACAGCACAAGTTGAAACAATACATATCTCAGATCTTAACAGCAGCAATTATAATTAGCTTTGCTTTCAAACTATTCTTCCCAGTGAGTGAAAAGTGCTAACATTTTCAGACACCATTTATAAAACAAAGATACTTTGTTCCTCTCATCTCCTCTGCTGAGAGGGAAAAAAAACGTCTGAGAGGACACAGAGGGCATTTGAATGGTTTCATTCTAAAGCAAACAAGGCATGTAATTAAAATTCCCCAAGATGCACTGATAAAAATGGCAAAATTGATTCAAATCATTTCACTCATCTTCCTGACTAAAGCGTACCGAAAAACATCAATAAGGATTTTCATACAGCTGAGGTTGGAGGAGGGGGTGGGGGGGGGGAGGGGGTCAGGAAGCAGAAGAGAGCACGGTGGCCATTTGTAAGACGCACAGAACGACTATAACCTGTTATTAACTGAATACACAGGATTTTAAATGGTGTCTAAAGAAAAACAACAGTCACATAATGTAATTCAGTGTAATCTCGCTTTCATTAGTCCTGTGTGACAACACGTAGTAAACTGAAATTTTCAGAGGTTAATGGAAAGTCTGGACCCCAAAAAAAAAAAATTCAACGCAGTGACACCCTGTGCCTAAGAATAATAAGAATATTCCAGCAAAGCATCTTCTCAGCCATTTAGCAAACTGAAAGGATAAGTCGATGCCGAAGCTGGCACCTGGCCTGCTGCAAATGCGCCTTCCGACTCCAAGAGCATCCAAAACACAGCTGATGAGGCTGAAACATTTGAGGAATGTTTCGTGTCATGGGCTTAATTTTGCATGAATATGAGCATTCATTCATTCACTCCTGCCTAAGAGGCCCGAGCTCACCAGAACACAGTGAAGGTTATTTCCAGCCACATCAGTGGCAGGAGCTGGCAGCAGGGCCCATGTTTGTCCCTTGTTGTATGTGATGAAAGTCTTTATGTGGTTTTCCACCAGCTTGTTGGCAAGATACATGCCATTTATCCCCTCAACCTAAGAAGGAAAACAGCAAAAAATATATTCATTACTGTCTAAGCCCTTTTCACATCTAGTTTAGGAAATTAATCTATAATTATTGACTCGTCTTTTTGAGCAGCAGTGGAAGCAGTCTGAAAAATTACTACACGGAGGGAAAAAAAAAGGGAACTCTATTCAAGGACATTTCATGTTTTGAAGATTTAAGTGAAAGTACAGTATTATAAGCAAAAATACACAATGTTTTATTGTTAATATTTCAAATCAGTAATAGAAAATTTAATCTGTTGTGTGTCATACAGTATTTTAGTTGGAGAGCACAGAAAAAAATACCTCAAACAAAATCACAAAGTGAATCTGTAAATATAAAAATGTATTTTAAGGATGCTAATTGATTAAGGTCTAGTTTATAATGACAGCTTCATAAATGAGCAGCTCTTCAGCATTGTAACAGGAAAGGGAGCAGGTATTGGAGTGCCAGCATCAGTCTATAAACAAAGCTAACTACACACCTTATAAAAGTCCACTAGTAGATTACCGGCAGGTCCTCTGCTGGTTCTCAGGTTCTCTAATGAAAGGATAAAGTAGACCCCGGGGGAGTCTGAGATATACAGGCTGTAAGTGTTGTTCTGATTCCACTCTTGGACAGCAGCAAATACCTGCTTCTCATCTGTACTGATGATATGCATGTCCTGCGGTAGGACGAGGGTGAGAGGGAAATGGACAGATGGATAGAGAGAATGGGTGAGGATGACAGATGCAAGTGAGCAAACACAAAATCGTCTCAAAAGAGATGGCATTCATTAAAAGGCTTTAAAGTGACATTTCATCATAAAGGTTGTGCGGCCTGAGTCGTAAAAGAAGACACAAGACATGATTTTAAAAAATTACAGTAATGTTTTTTTTCCTCTTAAATATCATGTGTTTTTTATGATCTAATGGTTGCTTTTGTTGCTCACCTTTGGCAGGCAATATTTAGGTAATTTCATCCGCTTGAAGGATTCTCTCATGTAGGAGACAAAGTAGCTGGCTCGTCCTGACTTGGTTACCTTTGCAATGAAGCCAGAAAAGCTTTGTCACTCTAATCAGATCACATAAACTGTACATATCTTTGTGTCAAGGAGATACATCATATTGCCAAGTTATTTTTTAAAGTAATAAAGAAAACATTTTTTTTTCCCCTGTTGGAATTCAGTGGTTTTTATTCACACATTCCCATTATAGGTGATGCTGTGGGTATGTTTTTCTCCTACATAGAGAAGCCTATGTAGACCATTAGAAAAATTAAAAACAAACTGAAATGGGAGATTTTTACAAGACATACAATACAGCGAAAAAGGTGCCAAAAGTAAAGTGAAGGTAGTTTTCATCAGTAACTAAAATGCAGCAAATAAAAGGAGAAAAAAAACTCATCACCCTTTGCTTTTAAAACAGCACTCTCCTTGATCCGCTTGCGAACAGATTTTCAAGGTACTGGGTTTTTCAAAGCATGTTGGTAGCCAAACTGTCTCATAGTCACAGCATAATTCATCCATGACTCTGACTAGGGATGTCACCAGAAGTGATGCTTATGGTACCTTTCAAAAATTTACAATACCTTTCTAAAAACTAAACATTACAATAGGTCTACCCTTTTTTTCCTCACTTTGTTTTATTCCCAGTACTGTAGGCAGCCTTTGTACTGAGTAGGACTGTAAAAAAAATAATACTCAGGTACTAACTGATACTAAAAATCACTATTGGGATAGATACTCTTTTGCAACGGTAGTGATACCAGTGGTGATGCCTTCCCGTCCTCCAGGTGGCACTGCAGAGAAACAAAGTTGGCCAAGCATCTTTTTGAGAGGTCAGTAAAGCTCCTGTTTCAGTAACAATAAAGTATTAAACAGTTATCATAAATGTTTAAATATTAGCAATTACTCACATTAGCCATCTGTTAAGTTATGAATAAGGTAGTGGCGAGCATGGCTAATAATTAAACAATAATGTTAATGTTAGCACTCAGTCCTGCCCGTCTGTAACATTACTAGGCAGTGTTAATTTAACATGATTACATAATCATTTGTCTAAAACGTGTTATGCTTCTCTACCAACTATATTTGAAACGATGGTGCCAAGTCACCGCAAGCACAGAAAATAAGCTGAATACATTTGAGGTGTTGTTTAAATTTTTATTTGGAAAAAAAGAGTATTTTTTCTTCTCATGTATTTCTTCAAAAATAGAAAATGTAACCACCGGAGAAAAAAAAAATCTCTCAGATGCATCATTACATACAGCAACTTTCAATACTTCTGATATTGATTTAGACTCTCTCCAATTGATCTTTCCAAGTTATCTTCAGTAGTTCCTTACAAAGTAGTTACAAGCAATCAACAATTCTATTGGACCCCATTCCACCAAGACTCTTTAAAGAGGTCCTACCATTAAATAATGCTTCAATCTTAAATATGATGAATCCATCTCTATTACTGGGCAACCTACCACAGGCCTTTAAGGTAGCTGTAATTAAAACATTACTTAAAAAGCTTTCACCTAATGGTCCAATCTCCAACCTTCCTTTTCGCTGAGAAATTCTTGACAGAGTAGTTGTAAAACAGGTAACTGATCATCTGCAAAGGAATGGTTCATTTGAAGAGTTTCAGTCAGGTTTCAGAATTCATCACAGTACAGAAACAGCATTAGTGAAGGTTACAAATGACCTTCTCATGGCCTCTGACAGTGGACTCATCTCTGTGCTTGTCCTGTTGGACCTCAGTGCAGCCTTTGATGCTGTTGGCATTTTATTACAGAGATTAGAGCATGCCAAAGGCATGCACTGCAGTGGTTTGAATCAAACTAGTTGAAAAACTAGTTGGTGCATTTGGTATTTCTAATCTGGACTAATGTAATCAGATTGTCCTAACAGCTCCCTGAAAAGCCTTCAGCCGATCCAAAATGCTGCAACTATACTGACAAGGACTCAAAAGAAAGAGCACATTTCTCCCACAGTGGCTTCTCTTCATTGCCTCCCTGTTAAATCCAGAATTGAATTTAAAATCCTTCTTCTCACATACCCAGTCTTTGTACCATATCAACCCAACAGAGCACTTCCCTCTTAGGCTGCTGGCTTATTTGTGGTTCCTAAGGTATTAAAAAGTATACATGGGAGGCAGAGCATTCAGCTTTCAGGCCCTTTTTCTGTGGAACCAGCTCCCAGTTTGGATTCAGGAGGCAGACACCTTCTCTACTTTTAATATTAGGCGTAAAATTTTCCCCTTTCATTAAGCCTTTGGTTAGGGCTGGATCAGGTGACCTCTGAATCCTCCCGTAATTACGCTGCAGTAGGCGTAGGCTGGTGGGGCTTCCAGTGAGTGTTTTATTTTACTCACTTCTTTTCACTCTCTCTGTCACCTCAATCTGCATTTAATCATTCATTATTATTAGTCTCTGGCTCTCGTCCACAGCATGTCTTTTGTCCCGCCTCCCTTCCCTGACCCCCAACCGGTCACAGCAGATGGCTGCCCCTCCCTGAGCCTGGTTCTGCCGAGGTTCCTTCCTGTTAAAAGGGAGTTTTTTCTTCCCACTGTAGCCAAGTGCTACTAGTGGGTCATCTGATTGTTGGGGTTTTCTCTGTATTACTGTATGGTCTTTACCTTTACCTTGAGGTGACTGTGATTTGGCGCTAAATAAGAAAAATCAAATGAACTGAACTGAATTGAAATGAGGACATGAAGGTGGCATATGAACACTGCTTCCCGCAGTGTTGAAAGCAGACAAAAATTAAGCACAACAGAAATTATTGTCATTATCACAATTAGTCGAAAGCTAAGAGGCACTGAAAATTGTGTTGGCTTTATCTACAGTGTTTCTTGGAGATCTTAATGCACTACCACTTTCCCTTCCACTTACAGGCAGGGCAACACTACTTGATTGCTTA
Source organism: Apistogramma diplotaenia (assembly GCA_015052665.1). Lineage (NCBI taxonomy): Eukaryota > Metazoa > Chordata > Actinopteri > Cichliformes > Cichlidae > Apistogramma > Apistogramma diplotaenia. The sequence goes on along the minus strand of VOQJ01001407.1, from coordinate 34,356 downwards.
TTTTCTAATCAACTAGAAGGATGGTGTTTGTCCCCCAACACACTACATTAGGACTCTAATGGAATAATCTATCGAAAATCAATGAGCTGCATTTTCCCAGGCCACATTTTTGAGGATGTTGCACTTGGCTGTTCCTTCCCTCCCAAGAGACTTTGGAGGTGTTGAAGACTGCTTATTTCGTTGTAGCCCAATCGATAACCTCATTACTCTTTGTCAAGTTAAATCCAACTGCCCCAAGCAATGAAAGTCACAAGAAAGTCATCTGTGCCACCAGATCTCCGTGCAGACGCTCCCTGTATGTCCAGGTATTTTCACCAGAATCTTCCTCGTGTCTGCCTCTGCCTTGACGGTCAATCTCATCTCAGCTAAATGCAATTTGGGCTTTTTATTGAATCACCATTTCTGAATCACACTGTGATTTTTTTTCTCCTCCATACTGTTTCATTCTTACATTGCAGCCATTCCAATCAAGTCAGTGGATTAAATGTGTTGAAAGTGAAACTAGGTCACTGCTAGCATTCGCTGCTGCAATATCATTTCATATCAAAAGATTAAATCTGCGGATAAATAAATGAAAATGAACAGCAAATATTTAGTGGGTGTTTATTTAAAACGAGAGCAGCCGCAGAAAACTGCTGTAATTTCATTTTTATTTTTCTGAAATTTAGCTAGTATAAACAAGGATGACCAAAATGCATCAAGCTTGACCAGCAAGAGAAAATTGCATAGCTGTGAATGGAAATCAATGACAGTGGAGGGCATTTGAAAATTTAATTTTCTAATAATGACCCTGACTGTGGCTGTCTAATTGGAGTCAAAGTCAGAGTGAATGGTAATAAGGACACCAACCTGTCTATTCACAGTTCCTTTGCCGCACATTTTTCAGGCATGGAGTATGTCTGTGTGGAAACTCAAAGACTGAGCGTGCCTTGACATGAACGAGACAAAACATAATCAAAACACACATCGGGCCAGTGGGGAACAGGTGTGTTGGAGAAAGCTATTATATGGGTTTTGATGGAAAAGGACGGATTGGGTGCACATGAGAGCAAAATGAAAACAAACGACAATGAAAAGACAAGAAAATCAAAGATCACACAGACGGCAACCTTTGCATGAAAAGATGACGTTTAATCGGGAAACGTAATCTATTACTACGCAAACCTGTGTGAAAACGTATTCGTCCTGTACGACCAGTGAGTTGGTGTCCACGTGTCCAGGAAAGAGGTACTGTCTGTTGCCGTCTGTGCATCGCTGGGCTCTGCACCTCACATACTGAGCACCTGGAAAGAGGCAAAAGGAAATCAATCAGAAGTAGATTACAACCATTTATCTTCAAACAGTACTTTGTATGCACTGGAGCTGGTATACAGTATGTAAATACAAAATCCGCTCGACGTTCATCGCTCTGAAACAATTTTCAGCTTGTGTAATATTCAGCCACTGATACTAGTCACCGGATACTTTTTAAATCCAAATTAGATTCAAGACTATTAAAGTCAACGCTCTGGCAGTGTTACACGACAGCGTAAAGTTCAAGATGTTATTGTGTCAGACTAGAAGAGGTTGTATGGTAATTCTGATACACATTTTCTCACCACAGGAGGGTTATGAGCATCATTTCTAATGCAGGAAACTCCTTTAATTGGTTTGACAGAATATGCCACGCTGTTTAGAAAGGGGAAGCTGAGGTTTGTCTGCGAAACACAGGGGGGAGATTAAGAAGAAGAAGCATCCATCAGCCCACTAAAATTCTCCGTTTTTGTCAGGAGACACCTATTCTGCTTTACTAGACTTCGGGGACCAATCTGAACAGCAGAACAGGTCTCATCTTGCCCGTGACCTCACTCTAAATGAGAGGCAAGGGGTCCTGTGGGTCTTGCTACTGCAGCGAACTGAAGTGCAGTACTCACGGCCTTTTCCGATGCGCGTCTCGATGTGGACCACATCTGATTCTCTGTCCAGCCCCATTACCGCCCTTGAAAGAACAAGAGGGGGAGGAAATAAAGGGAAGCACAAAAAGGTTGGTGGATATGAAAGGGGGAAAAAAATGAAAAGGAGAAGAACAAAGGGGGAGGCACAGAATAATACCACAGCTTTAGATGGACATCCCTATTCTGTGAAACCAATAACAATATGTTTTTATTTCCTGTAGATCAGTCAGTGTACAATCTGCGCTACCAGCGGCAATTAATATCAATTCACAGAGGCATTAGTGGAGGAAACCACAAAAAGGAGTGGTATGGGGTGGGGGTGTTGACAAAACATCCCCTATTCTCATAAATATCTACCATGGGAAATGTGTGTTGAAAAATTGTAGGTGGCTCCAGGTTTATTTTGAAAAATAACTATTTGGCATAATGTGCATGAAGAAATAGTATTCAAGAGCACAAATAATGCATTGTTTCGGGTGCCGCTGCACCCGCTGTGCTTTTCTTATTTATCAAACATCTCACTCTTCGTGCATGTGGAGAGGATGTCCTCCAACCAATGTCCTTTCTTGCCCAGCAAAAAAACAACAAAAAAAGGACAAAAAAAACAAAACAACCCGCACTTGATTTGACACATACCATGACAAACAGGGATAAACGGCCTCACATCAATATTCACTGGCTTGTGCCCGCACAGTCAAGATTACTAAATGACAGCAACAACAAAAACAGCATGTCATGTTTGTGCTATGGACAAAGAAACATATTCCTTGAGGTCTACGTGACGTGGATACAATCAGTTTGGCGCTTCACTGCCACGGGGGAGATCTGTTTTTGAATAGGATCACATGATCTTTATAAGACCATAGGGTCATGAACACTGATTATGCAAATTACAATCAATCACCGTACAAAAGATTTAAAAAGATAATCATACCAGTAGAATCTGCCTGGCATCACGTTGTCATGAACAAGCTGCCATTTCCTTCCAAAGTCCATCGAACTGTACAGCTGCAAGACAAAATTAGGCTGATCTTCATCACATTTCAAAGTTTCACGAATAAGATGTTAATGATCTCCACGGCACAGCAGAATCACGTGAAAGCAAAATTCCCAAAAAAACATCATTTAGCATTATACATTATTTCATTGGCACTTTAAGGGCCATGGTGGATTTGCTCAGAGGATACCTTGCTGTCATGACTGTATGCCAGTATCCAGTTCTCCTGGGAAGGATGGAAGAGCAGGCTCAGGATGTTGAAGTTAATAGAATACTTCTCAAAGCTCGCCCCTTCATCTGAACTGATGAGAACGGCGCTCTCTACCTCTGGGTCGCTAAGCATCATTATCTAAAGCAAAGATGGCCAGATGATGCAGATAAATACGACGAGAGGGGGAGAGAGGCAAAACACCATTAAAGAAATATAACGTCATACCAGAACCGAGCTCGTAAGACATAAAAGCCACTGGTTAAATGCTAACCTTCTGTTTGTTGGTAGGGCAGACATAGAGGTAACTTAAAACTGTCCTTGAACCCACTTTGTCATTGAGTTTGGTGTAGGTGCTCCCATAATCAATGGATCTGGACACAAACAAACACACAAACAAACAAACAAACAAAAAAAACACATTTCATGTTGGATGGAAAAAATCCATTAGAGACAAATTTGAAAGCCCCATAGCAGAGTGTTGGGATGTTTTAGCCCATTAACTGCAAGTCACTTATTCTTCAGAAGGCTGCCTCTCCAGAGTACACCATTCATTTTTAGATAGATTTTCTACCATTTGGGCAGCTTTTTGCTTTAAGGGATGAAAATCTAGCTGCAGACTCTAGCGTCATGCTAATGCAAGTTTGTTGCTCCTGTAAAGTGCTGTGTTAAAAACTAAACACTAAAACTACCATTCACTGTAGGAGCTCAAATTATAGGAGGACTAAATGTGTAATGTAATCAGAGGGAGATGAATGATTAAAAAGCAGGGCTTTCAAGTAGTAACTGTAGAGATCTTTTTTTTTTACAGAAATATGCTGGATAAAAAAGATAAAATTAATTACTGCTAAAAGTAACCCTGTGGCGCTTTTAGCAACTAGTGAGTGGGTGTCTACTCTATTTTGTTTGTTTGTATCTTAAGCTTCAGGCAGTGACGCCAAGTATTTTGAGTGGAAAGCAGCAAAACTTGGCTTTGAAAGCAAGATGCTGAGCCGTATACAAATTTGCACAGTAGTGTATGCGCATATAAATAAATATAAATGAAAGTAAAAGACATTTTAACTCTAGCTAGCTGTAACATCTGCTTATTATTTTTGAAAATATAATCAGTATTCATGTAAATATTTCAAAAACCTACACTGAAAGTGGAACTTACTGTAAATATTGCTAATAACTTGGCAACTCATCATTTGTGTTTCTGAGAGGAAAGTTACATTTCAATTACTCTGCAATTGCACTCACCGGTCACTTCATTAGATACACATGTTCAGCTTCTCATTGACGGAAATATCTAATTAGCTGATCACATCGCATGTAGGCGTGTAGACGGATTCATCATACCTTCAATCAACAGTTCAGACTGGTGGTAGTGTAATGGTGTGGGAGAGATTTGTTGTTGGCACACTTTGGGCCCCTTAGTACCAGCTGAGCATTGTTTACCTTGGTAGCCTTTCAATAAAATAATACACCATGTCACAGAGCTGAAATCATCTCAAACTGATTTCTTTAACATGACAGTGAACTCACTGTACTTAAATGGCATCTACAGTACAGGTAACAGATCTCAAACCAATAGAGCACTTATGGGAGACTCCCATTATGGATGTGCAGCCAGCACATCTGCAGGCCGGAGCTCAGGAGGTAGAGCACATCCTCTACTAATCAGAAGGTCAGTGGTTTGAGATGTGGCTTCTCCAGCCGGCATGTCGAAGTGTCCTTGGGCAAGATTCTGAGCCACAAGCTGCGTGTGAATGTTAAAAGACCCTAGACTTGGACCAAAAACTCAGAGGAATGTTTCCAGCAGAATTAAGGGAACAAAAGTTAGTTTTCCTCTTTAAAATCAACTTTCATTTAAATATCAAAGCCTACCACAGGTTTGTTATTCACAGAGGAACATTGTATCCCTTCTCATGCTTGAGTGGGACCCACAAGTTTTTAATAGGATTTAGGACAGGTGAGGAAAGGGGCCATGTCTTGATTAATTTTTGAGGCCTCCCTTGGCTAGCAGTGGCATATTGAATGCATGTGATGGAGGATGTCCCTGCATAAAAACCTTCTTAAATCCTGCAGACTTCTTCCTGTATCACAATTTGAACAAAGTCTCAAAAACTTCACTGTGACTTTGGAATTTTCAATCCACTTTCTACCCTTTAAAGGTCCAACTAGCCCTTAATTATATCAGTACTCCTCTTCCACCTCCACCTCTATTTCCACCTCCGCCCGGTGCACCATGTGTTTAGTAATCCAGCCACAGGCCCATCCATCAGGCCCAAAGAGTCACTCATCTTTTTCATATTGTTTTTGTTCTGCCAGAACTGGAGCATAATGGGTCGCTTACATTCTTCTGCAATTAATTTGCACCTTTTGCCTATTTTTTAACAAAACATTTAATTATTTGTCAGTTAATTAAAGACAGTTTGCAAACATTTAAAAGTCACTATCTGTTTTTGAATATTTGCTATTTAAATCGCTTCACTGGCTCATATTACATGACATAATTAAACTATCTAATAATTATGAATGCCTTAATTAAAAGGGGGAATCACTTTAGCCTGCAACCTCTCATAATACACAAATATTACCTGAAAATTATAAACACCAACAAGCTTTTAGTTTAAGATGGTTTGGAGTTGGAAAATGTTGGATGGAAGTTGGAAGCAGGAAAATGATTATATCATGAATACTAACCTGCCTAGCTATGGTGCAGGCAGTATAGTTACACAAGGAATAGTGTGTAATTTAGCAGTCTTGCTGCATGAGGACTGAAATGGCACAAACAAGCAGGAGACAGGATGCGTATTATCACTGCTGACAAAATGTTGTATTGGTTGGTAACACGAATGCATGCTGCATGAAAGCTGTAAAAAGAAGAAAGAACGGTTGAAATAGAAAAAAGACGACATCAGCTAGTGAAGGTGAAGCCACTGTCAGAGCAAATTAATACATTTGCCTCAATGATCGGTTTGCCAATGAAATGAATGGTAGGCTCGTGTATGACATCACACTGTTTATTCAATTGATCAGGTGCTGGTGCCAATAAACCCCAAGGAAACAACAGACAAAACCTCCATTCACACATCGGTATTACAGTACCACTTCATGTGATTTAGAAATTTACCCAAAATAAGACAAGCAAAGTCTGTGGTTTGCTTGAATTTAATAACATGTCTGGTAGCCAGCCACAGAACTAATGCTCCTATAAACTGCCAAATAACCGCATTTGAGCTTGCTCTTTGTGTGAATGGGTGTCCATGCTGCGTGGCAAAATGTTTTCCTGAATTTGCATCTAAAAAGCAGCAAAACATAAAGAGGCACAAAACAGGTGCATATAAAAAAAAAGAGACATCACTGAGATGTCAATACAGTATGTGTTAGAGTATTAATGTCACAGGTAGTGGAATATGTTCTTACAAATCACAAAGATGGCACATTCACAAGGGATTAAAATTGCAGATGACCTTTTGGTTACAAGGAGCCAGACGTTCTTGTTGTTTTTTAAAAGTGGTCTTGAGTAACAGTTCTCCAGGCTTTCTGAAGATTGGCTGCTTTTTCACTCTGGACAGAACATTTTCAGTTTAGTCATTGTAACTATCTACAGTGGTTGGTTGGTTAAGTCACTAAACACTGACCTGTGATTCATTCAAGCATAAAAAAGGCACCTAGCTCAAGGATGAACCAGTGTTGTGTCTGCTCATAACAGACAGCTTAGTGAAAAAAAATGTATCTTAAGGCATTTTGTTACTCACAGCCTGTTGCATAAATGCATCATTTGTTCTCATTTCTTTAGCTGAATCTACAAACAAATGCCAAAGATAACACAGTTTGATAGGCATAAAATAGTCTTTTTGCACCAACAATGTGATTTGCAAAGAGCTATTAGCTGAAAACCTGTCATATCTCAGCATGCTGTGCAGTGTTTTTGCGTAAGGAAATTGAGGAAACTTGACAAGTGGAAGACAAAAGAAAAGTGTCAAAGCTCAAAAACTCTCTGCACCACATGAACAGTATCTGAAAGTCACACTCTTAAGAAATAGGAAAAAGCAAAGATGCAGGACCTCAGGGATACACCTGACCCTTCAGTTGATGGATCAGCCTCATCAGAAATCGTCACAGAGGAAGGGAAACAGGGAGGAATGATTTAGGTATTCCAAGTTACCCAAGAACTGGACTGGAAATCATTGGCAACAGTGAGGGGCCAAATTTGAAATGTTTGGTTCAAGTCGTTATCAATATGTATGGAGGAGGTTAGGTGAGACGTACAGTAAGCGTCTACAGTGCTTTGGAATGTCCCTCAAGGATCCTGGAGAACTATTCCTGAAGGCTACTTAAAGAAAGTACAAGAAAGCTGAGAGTTTTTTTAAGAGCGTGTTGAAGCATAAATGTGGTCATACCAAAATATTGGTTTCAAGCTTTACAGAATGGTTCAAACTCTGTTTTTGCCCATGTACTGTATATGTACAGTATATACACATTTCAATGAATGGAATGGAATAGAATAGAATGCCTCTATTGTCATAGTACAGAATGTACAATGAGACACAATGAGAATGTAGAATAAAAGCACTGCATTTCCCATTTTCCTAGCAGAATAGAAAGAGATGAGGCGTGACTCAAGACTTTAGTATAGTGTTATTTTTATGAAAAAAAGAATCCACAAGGTACCTTTAGCCTTTTTCGAATTTTAAGGAGAAATAGGCGATCACTGTGAGGTGATGAATATTACACAGGGGCTAATTTGAAGACTCGTGCGTGCTAAATCATTAAGGAAAGCTCAAACTTTAAAGCTTTTTGACAGCTAACAAGAAAATATGAATATCAAGAGAAGCATTATGAGTTAAACAGGTCTGGCAGATTTCTGCACTGAAAAGGTTGGGATAATAATCAAGCAGTTCTCACTTGGAATAGAAATAATTTAAATTTGACAAAGACATCATGCAGACGAAACATCCATTTCCTGCATGTCAGGCATGTCTCTGCAAGCTGATTGTCAGGATACACTGACGTGTAATAAAAGCAGGTAGGAAATCAATTAATGAAGTTCAGGTATGCGTTGGAAAATGTTCAGCAGTAATACACCATAAGTAAACAGAGTATATGCTTTGTTGCTGAAGGGCTCAAACATCCAGCACGGCTACAGTTCTTGAATATAACATTATTCTGAGTAATGGACACGTTGCAAGCTTACAGTATATGAGTAATAACTCTCCCTCCATACTGTTTGTACATTGAAGGCTGTGAGGAAGGAATTTTGAAGACATCCTTTCAAGTGCTGTGATGAAATCCCCTTTCATATAGCTTTTAATCTTAAATTAGAGCCAAAATTGGCTTTTATTCTCTGTGCTTTCAACTGATTTAGATATTTAGTTTCATCCTCTTTCATTAGGTTTTCTTTTCAGTAGGGAAAACCTAAAGTGCTCACATTATGCTTTTTTGAGTTTCTCCCCTACCCTTTAGTCTGTTGCATGGCTTTTTTTTTTTTGTAAATGTAAAAGGTTTTCAAAGTAATAGAAGACAAATGTAGCTATTCTCTCCCACAGAAAAACTGTGCTTATGAATGGTTTGAAACACTTTTAGTCCAGGATTTCCTTCTCTTACTTATCTATGCCACTAGTGCCCACATAGGGGCAAGTTTGGCACACCCTCAGACAAAAATGGACAAAGCACTCCAAATTATCTGTTGCTGCTCAACACATGCATTCCCAGCAACTGAAGAAGTGAAAAGCCAGTGGATTACTTTTGTTTTGGTGGCAATCTCCCCACAACAATAAGCAAATCCTTATAAGTTAAGTGCTAGCACTGTGCGCAGCTAGCGCGGTTACCATTATTGTTTTATTCATTTGTTTCTTTCTAACTCTCTTTGCACTTACATGCTATATTTTGCTGAATCCCCAATAAAGCTCCACATTTACATATTTTTCAGACTACAGAACGCACATTAAACAGTGACACAAACGCAGCCAATTTAGACCAACGTAAACCAGCCTGTACTTTGGAGCCATTTTTCAACCTCAAACCGGGTACATCTAAACAAACTATAGCAGCAATGCTTTCAAATAAGCTAAATCTCTTTGTTTACAGGCGACAGCGCTAATGTAGCAAGTGTTGCAGCTTGCTAGCTGACCAATCGGGCTAATCTTTTCTGAAGGGTGGTCAAAAAGAAATGAGAGATAAAGAAAAATGCATCAGAAAGAGGATAAACAGGAACGCCCCAGCAATGCAGAGTCTGAAAAAAGCAATGTTTTTTTTCCCTCCACATTAAAGCATACAGGCTATTTTAGTAGATAACACAAGCACATAGCACACTAACATGCTAGCACATTTCACTAAAAAAAAGAAAATTGCAAAAAAGTGATATATACACGTTTAACGTGGCAACGTGATAATGTGATACTATAACGTGCATGTAAATGCTTGCATTTCATAAAACTGCTATTCATAATAAGGGCAAATGTGTTCATAATCTCAGTTCTCATATTATTTTTTTCTCAGCACAAACCACGCTTCAGTTCTACCTGAGTGCCTCCAAATGTAATTTCACTGTATAATTGGATAGACACCCAGTGTCTGCTATCATTGTCTGTGCATTAACTCGAATCGTTTGCTGTCGACGTTGTTTTCAAAGCCTTACCCTAAACACATTTGTATTTGTGCTTAAGTACTCCTTTCAGCTGGCATATCGCTCTTTGATTGCACAGGTGGAAGAAAGCCCCTTAAATGGTGTTACTATATTGCGAGGTTTCTTGAAAAGAAACGGCAGGCTTTTCAAAACACAAAGCCGCTTGATGCGCGTTTAGATGGCTTCCGTAAGTCACCCGTTGATCTGAGCGCTGCATTTTGCCACCAACAGAGGCCTGCAGCTGTAGACATAAATCATTTATTGTATTATCACAGAAATCATTTACTCTCTTTTCTTTTCATAACATTCAAATCTCTGCTTTTCTAATGCGCACACTAAGAACCTTCGTGCATCCCCCGAGGAACACTCTAATTTACTCGTGGTGCCATTGTTAAGCAGACACCTTGATGATGGAAGACCTCCTGTACACAATATGGGATTTCAAAATGTGTCAAGTCGGGTGTAAATCTTAGTGCCGCCTCTGGTGAAACAGATATTAATTTGAAACTCTATGCTTGGCGGACTGATGGTCTCTTTTTCACGTGTATTTCAGAATGAAATGAGTTCTCTGCAGGCTATGGCAGAGGTGAGAGAAAAGGCATATCAGAGACTGGATTGGCCTCTATGGTATAATCCTTAATGAATTCCATTCTTATTTATGACCTGACAGGCCACTGTAACTCACCTCTCAATACATACTGAATGAAATTACTACAGCTACTGTATATAGCAGCAATTGCATGTCAGTTGCTTCTGAAACAAAAGGTTACAGATGACAATCAATCAAAAACTCCATCACAAAGTTTCTAGGTCAGAGGAAAAGCACCGCAGATCCAAACAAAGAATCCCTCAGATCAGTCTTCTGGTTTATCTTTCAGAAATAGCCCTGCTGATGATGGACAGAAAATAGGTTGGGCCTTCTCTAAAAGGCTGTTGTGGCGCTAGTTGTGTTATTTATGGAACTGCAGGAAGCAAAAGGAGGATGGTTCAATCTGAAGTACTTCAGGATGCTTTATTAAAACATACTTTATATTGGCTTTGAGTGGAAACTTGATTGTTCATATCCTAGCCAGGAAGAATACTATAAATCATGCTTACAGTATACAGCACTCTATGAATATATTATTCTTGTTGGTTTTTTGGCTGTTGCCTTTGCATTTTTATAAAATTCCTGCTACGATATCACAGATTTCATATTGGTATGGATATGGAAAAACAGGCAATATTAAAAAAAGGGAAAACTTACCTCCAAAGTGAGCTCTCAGTAACAGCCCCCAGGTTGAAGTCATAGAGCTTAGTCAAGATCAGGATAACCTACAATGCAACAGCAACAAATACATTTAATTACAAGTCAAGATCCGCATTAGAAACCTTCACCTCTCCAGCACACATTATCTGTCTCCGGCTAATGACTTGGAATAAATACAGCATGTCCGCTACATTTCTTTACTAATAAATATCAGGCTCATACTGTATTTTATCCCAATGACAAGTGATCCTCATGTTGTCAGGAAATGTCAGTCTACTGGTGGCAGGATCTGTAAAAAAAATCCATGAGGGCTGTCAAGACTTGTGTCTGCATCTCATGTGGAATGATACTTACATGACAGCAAACTCTGAACATAATTGTTCAGTGAACAATGAAAAGAAATGCAGTCAGTAGCTGCACTGCACCATCCTCTCTCCTTTCCTTTTATTTTTTTTAAAACTGCATCCTTGCTTTTACCTTCAAAACATTTAAGTCCTTTAGCTGCACCAACAGATCACAAATGCTGATGGTACGTATTGTGTTATTTTACTTATTTTACTCAATGGAAGATGTCCAGTTCCAGTTTAGGCAGAACATTTATTCTCTGGAGATGGTCGGACAATGTGTTTCTGGGGAAACAAAAATGCAGCCCATAAAAGCCTGTCAAGGCACAGAGGGCAGAGTGAAATGGTGTGCAAAGGCATTATTGTCACTCCAATGGCATTATAAATGACTTCCCGTGGGGATGCTCATAACTCAGGATAGAAAGAGGGGTAGGGTAGAGAGCTTTGGGGGTATTCTATGAAGTGGGGGAGGAGGAATAGTAGATAATTACAATCAAAGACTGGAAACATGACATAATAAGATGGTTTTATTTTTTAAAAAAAGGCATGAAAGATGGGTCAAAAGCTCAATTACACTGAGTTTAAAAGTATTAACCTTATGGGACCCATGGAATGACTCATTAAACCATAAAAAGCCACACAAGACTACGAGGAACAATGACATGCATCTAGGTCTGCTTTGAAAATGTTAAAAACCCAATTGACCCACAATTTAGCCATCAAATGGCCACTGTGCATGGTTGGGACTATCTGCATTACAGGTTAATTAACCAATCACACAGTGAGATAAGCATTTGCATAACTAAATGCACCGTGTCTGCAAGGTCCAACGCTGGAGTCGGAATCAATTTGGAGTACAGACTTAGTTAAATGGCTGTGATGTTAGTCCTAATTGCCTGCTTTGAAAAATAGATACGAGAGGAAAAACTCAGCCAAACTCTTGATCGTTTGTCTCTTCGGTTCTCTTTTGCTAACAACAATGACTCTGTGTCATGGGATATTATAAATACTACAAGGTAAATTGAATCTGGATTTGATTTTATCAGTGTCAAACTAGAGCAGTTCATTCTTAACCACGGGCCTTCAAATATCCAGCATAGCAAATTAATTGAGTGAACAGCAAATAGATGTTCACACTTTCATGGGTTTCAATCACTTCTGCTATTCTGCGTGTGAATTGCAAATTAATCAAATGCACATAAATGTAGCTGAGGATGTAAAATAAGCTTGGAAAAAAAATAGTCAAAAATGACAACACTCGATAACAAAAAAAAAAAAAAAAAAAACAAACAGCAAAACCAAAAAAAAAAAAAAAAAGAAAA
>VOQJ01001389.1:19987-33544 GCA_015052665.1 Apistogramma diplotaenia | reverse complement strand
TTAATTAATTCTATAATTAAATAAAAATCAAACTTTTAATTTTTTTTTTTTTTCTCTCTGAATTTAATTTTTTTTTTTTTTTTTTACACTTGTATATTCACTCGGGAATCAAAAGTTTTGTAATTAGCTATACAATATTAAGCAAATGTTTTCCAAGAAATGTTTTATCTGAAGGCAGCACTGTTTCTTAACCGTGCAGTCATTAAAACGCTGGTTTCATCTAAAGCTCACAACATTGCTCATCTCGCTCCTGCATTTCCTGTCAAGCATGCAGTTGTTTTATCAGTAAATTATAGTTTTGGTTTTATAAAAACAGAACTTTCTCTGAGATAAATGCTGGCAGAAACCATCTAACTCTGCAACTTGCATAACTGACAAGGAAATGTGTGCCCAAGACAAGAAACAGATGATGCAAAGGTCACAGATGTGCTGACTGAATCTTTCCACTGTCAATCATTTATTCAGCTTTGACACCAGTGAAAGGCCGTCAGCCAGTAGGTGCAGAAAAAAATGTCAGTCCTGAATTAATGTCTTATATTTCTTTCTTTTTTTTTCTTTTTTTTTTTGGCAAGATGAATCCATTTTCAAGAAATAAGCAAAAACTGATTTAAAAAAATACAATTTTTATTCCTTTCAGGCTCCTCAAGGTCTGGTAGTGGATCTGCCAGGGCTCAGGGCTCTGCTGGTGGGTCTGTGGGATCAGGACGGCAAGGTGGTCCAGGTTCCCAAACAGATGTGACTCCAGGACAGAGGGCCCAACTCCAACAGCAAGCCCAGACTTCAGCAACCAGACCAGGGCAACCTGGTGCCACAACGACAACCGGCTCTCAGCAGCAGCCCCAAGCTCAAGGACAAGGCATGGGAATGGGGATGGGAATGGGAATGGGAATGGGAATGGGACAGGGCCAGGCCAAACCGGGGCAATTGGGACCAGCAGGTGGACCCATGGGCCAGGCCAGGCAGACAGGTCCAACAGGAACCACAACATCCTCCATTGTGAGTACAGAGAAAACAGTAGCTCTTCTAAGAAATATAAAACGAGATTTCTAACAGGATTTGAGGTTTAATTTTTTTATATTCTGCATGATGTGAAAATAAAACATTAGGCATGTTTTCAGTACACTCACAATGCTTAAAATCACATGTGTAATGACATTTTAAAAGAAGGAGAGCATGGTACAATGCTTCCTCTGGTCTGGTTGCTATCTCGCACATTCAGTTTTGTGTTATGTAGACATTACTTTCTAGTCCCAGTTCCCTGAAGTCACATAAGAAGTATTTCATTACCACTAAAACATATCTTTTCAAATTTTACCATCCTAATGTACAGTAATAATTAATTTTCTTTTAGTCCCTCAAGTCCTTTAACTTATAAACTTTTCCCAGTTTTCAGCCTGTCTCTACATCCCTCCTTTACACTCCTCCATCCTCTGTGTGCGTCTGTGGTCCCTGAGATAAGAACCAGTTCTCCTTCCAGTTCAGATAGTATATTGAAACTCTGCCTTGCCTCTTTTGGCAAGTTTCATCTAACACTGTGATTAACACAGAGGCAGCTGGTAACTCAGTGCAGCTGAATCACTGTCTGCTAAATGCTCAAGAAATGTGCACTCATAAAGTCTCTGTAAAAAACTATTCTCACTCTACATTCCCTCCATAATTAGAAATCGTTTGGTTACTGGCATAACCCCGGTTCTCTAAAAACCGAGTGAGGTATCTCACTACGGGAAGCGCCCTCTGGTGTGACCAATCATGGACACGGGGACCCCCAACCCCACGCCACGCATTCTCAAAGTGTTTCTTCCACGTGCCCATGCAAGTAGGGCAGTGCGGTGAGATACCGCACTCGGTTTTCAGAGAACTGGGGTTACGTCAGTAACCAAAAGTTCTCTTTCAAACCTCTCTCGGTATCTCACTATGGGAGATATGGCCCACTCGCACAATGCCTGCTCCGAAGCCTATAATCCCATTCCTTAGGCAGGTCAACCTACACTTCCAAACTGAATAAAAGGTTAGCATGAGTTGTGCTAGTGATGTCACACCACAGCTGTTAAACCTAATGAATGTATGTGGCCCACAAGGTAGCCATTCCTCTGGTGGAATGTGCACGCAGGTGCACAGGAGGCTGCGGTCCTCTGGCTCTCATCAACAAACAGTGGGGGGTGAAAAGCTAGTTACTCAAGAGTGGGGCAGCTATAGGCAGAGTCCCTAACCTTAGACACGAAGGCCAGGTTAGGTTACTATAGTTGGGAGAAAACTGTAGATAAAGCATGCAACGCACTGATTCTTTTGCTGATCCCAAAGCCAGCAATAGGGCAGTTTTCAGTGAAAGCACCGTCATACCAATACACTGTAGGCTAATGATTCAGAAGGAGCGTCTGTAAAACTGTGAGTAAATTCCAAGAGGGAATGACAGGTTTAACAGTGGGTCTCCCCTTCATAAACCTCTTTATGAGAGAATGTTGACCAATTGGTGCATTACCAAAGCCAACATGACAGGCTGAAATTTCTGCTAATTACACTTTAATAGTGGAAAATGCCTTTCCTTTATCCAGCAAATCTTGAAGGAAGCATAACACATTGGGAACAGAGCACTGATAAGGAGTTATGTTCCTAGCGCCACACCATCCATCATAAAGTGACCGTATGGAAAGAGCTCTGGCATTCTGAATTGTCTCAATCACTCTCAGAGGGGGACCAGTCTTATTTAGATTCAAGCTTTCACGTGCCAGGTGCAGAGAGCTAACCTCTCTGGGTGTGGATGAAAACTCTGCACCTCCACCCGAGACACCAGGTCCTTGCGCAAAGGCAGCGGCCACGGCTGGCTGTGGAGCAGGCATACTAGCTCCACCATCTAAGGTCTGCTGGACCAGTAAGGAGCTATTAAAACCAGAGACAGTCGCTGCTCCCTCACCCTGCTCAGTACCGACGGAATCAGACTGAGGGGAGGAAACGCATATAGCAGCACACTTGGCCACGGGTGCACTAACGCGTCCTCGCTTAAGTCCTTAATAAGTAGAAGAGATGACATTTTGCATTTTCGCGTGATGTGAACAGATCTAGGCAGCACGGTGGCGTGGTGGTTAGCACTGCTGCCTCACAGAGAATGACATCTGGAGGGCCTGGGTTCGATTCCACCTTGGCCCAGGCCTCCCTCTGTGTGGAGTTTGCATGTTCTCCCCGTGCCTGCGTGGGTTTCCTCCGGGTACTCCGGTTTCCTCCCACAGTCCAAAGACATGCACTTACTGGGGTTAGGTTAATTGGTGACTCCAAATTGCCCATAGGTGTGAATGTGAGTGTGAATGGTTGTCTGTGTCTCTGTGTGTTGGCCCTGCGACAGGCTGGCGACCTGTACAGGGTGTACCCTGCCTCTCGCCCTAAGTCAGCTGGGATAGGCTCCAGCCCCCCCGCGACCCCAAACGGGATAAGCGGTTGAGAATGGATGGATGGATGGATGGATGTGAACAGATCTACGGAAGCCCGGCTGAACCGGTCCCACAGCTGGTTAACTATTTCGGGATTGAGTCTCCACTCCCCCTAGAGTAGACTCCCTCTGAAGAGCAAATCCGCCGCATTGTTTGACACACCGGGAAAGTGAGTCACGTGTACTGTAACAACAGGAGGTGTTTGCTGCTCCACATAATTGAGCTGTGGGCCAGCCTGTGTACCGTCACAGTGCGGGTGCCCCCTTGACGGTTTATATACACCATAGCTGCTGTGTTGTCTGTCCTGACCAAAACATGGCGATTTTTCAGAAGCGGTAAAAAATGCCTCAAAGCCAGATAAAAAGCCATCAGCTCCAGATAATTTATATGCATGCAGGGGCCGTTATAAGGGGCTTGGGGGACCCCATGTCCTTGAAGTGACTGGTCTGTCTAGGACAGACATGGTGGTAGTGGAGCTTCACGCCAGAGGGTGCTTCCCAAGGTTTGAATGAGAACCATATCAATCTATTTTTTTAGCTGGAGCATAAAAATCTCACTCATAAAAATGACATTGTGACAACCTGAGATAGCTCAGCGATTCTCTTCATTCAGTCTTCAGTAAATATATGAATGAGTTTCAAGCTCACAAAGCCACTGTCACCATGCCACTTATAACCAGCCCAGAATCATTCATAATGTGCTTTCACTGCTGAATGGTGTTCACGATTTTCATTTTGGTGCATTAGTATGAAGTCAGCAGGAAAGACAAAGTGAAATTGTTCATACATTTGATATAAAATTATGCAGGAATGGGTGTTGGAAATGATTCTGAAAGCTCTACCAGGAAACAATAAACAAAAAATAAAATTTCCCTCATGAATATTATTCAGTGTGTGAACTCATTCACTTGTGCTCTAATGTTAGGTCCATTATATAATTAAAAAGCATTGATTAAGTGGCTGTAAATAATGAAATGCTGAATCACCTATGCAGCAGCTGAAAGACTCAAATGGAATTGACTGGGTGATTTAAATAGATGTTGTAAATAAATATGTACACACACACACACACACATACACACACGGTTTACAGAAAACAGAGGAGCCAGTGAACCATAAAAGATATAAAAAAAAATGACAAGCATCCAAACTGGGCAAACACTGGTTCATATTTCCTGTGTTCAGATAATCTAAGCTGTTACTGTGATGGACATCAGAAATGGTCTGGACTGCATCTTTCCTGAGGCTGTTGTCTATTTAGTCCTCAGATGGAGAATGCAGTGCTGTGGGGTGTCAGGGTGGGGTTTGATAGATGGAGACACAACAACACAGAAACTTTCAAACTGCTCACAGTGACACAGCATTTAAATAAATCAGCTGAGCCTTTCAGCTCCAGTTTGTTGTCACACAGATGAGTTCCAAAGGAATAAATGCATTAAATATAGATTTGATTGACAGCTAGATCAGAACTCAAGACAAAAAATGATCAATTAATTAATTAAAGCATTGTTTTAAATAAAACATAACCTGTCCTCATGGTTAAAATACATTGTTTTCATAGCGTCTTTCCAAAGAGTTTAAAGAAATCAAATACACAGTAGAAGGTTGGCAAATTAAAGGAGAGACTCTGATGCTTGACCCCAGTTTGATCACTGGTTCTCTTATTCTGTGGTGGGAATTTTGCAGATATAGCATGAGTCCATTTGCCCTTTAGAGAAAAGGGTTCTTCTTCGCCAGCAGAGACTATAACATCCAATGCCAAGGTGCATTAAGCCTGTAGATAGCTTCTGAATGAACCTCTGAACAGAAGAAATCCCATCTTTTTCAATAGAAGCCTCTCAGACTGACATGTGTCAGTGTTGAAAGTCATCATTCAGTCAGTCATCATTCAGTGAGTCACAATACAACACAATAAGGGAGCAGCTTTCTCTCCAATCTTGTTTCCGTCTCTCTGTCTTATCTATCACTTTTGCTGTCTTTTTCTTTCTTCTAAACTCGTGTAGTCTCACTCTTTCATTCAAGATTTGTTCAAGTAATCAGCCAAATCCCACACTCCTCTACTTCCTGTCTGTCACCAGCTCCGTGACTACATGACAGTTATTGCTGTCCGACCGTCTTTTGATTCCAACCTGTTTGCTTTGAAATGAAGGTAAACGTCGCATGTTTGTGTTTCTAAATGATCAGCATCGACCCTTCTCTCTCTGTCTCTCTCCAGCCCAAGATCGACACACCTCCGGCAACAGCTATTGGAGCAAAAGCAGCACCTGTTCTGGCCTCAAAGACCGCCCAGCCTCCACTCACAGGCATAGGTACTGTACTCATCACACACATGTACGCGCATACACAAAGAAAAACACACAGACTCCCACCACTTCCACAACTTGCCATCTGCCTCCCACTATGTCGGAATTATGTAACCACTGCACAGTTTTTCATCTAATCTGAGATTAATCCGCAGATAATCCCACAGTGGAAAAACACACAGGAGGGCTTTTACTTCGTGGCAGTAATTCCTCCTGAATATGCCAAGTCATGACATCATGTGTTAGTTAGGTAATTTGGTACGAAGCTATTCAGTTACTTTCTTAAGCAGGCAGGCAATCAGCCAGCCTACTTTTGCAAAATTATGCTGAATAAAATTCACATTTTATCCACTGCCAAGATTCACTGCTGATGCAGTTGGCAGTTGTTCTGTTATATAATGTGGCAAATATTCATGTTAGGACTGAGCTTCCTTTTTTTTACTGCTATCTAACACTCAATTCTGGATTAAGATGAATCAATACTAAATATAATCATTAGTTTGAGGTTGCTGCTTTATAC
The DNA here is from genome assembly GCA_015052665.1 of Apistogramma diplotaenia. Classification (NCBI taxonomy): domain Eukaryota; kingdom Metazoa; phylum Chordata; class Actinopteri; order Cichliformes; family Cichlidae; genus Apistogramma; species Apistogramma diplotaenia. The sequence goes on along the minus strand of VOQJ01001389.1, from coordinate 27,300 downwards.
TGCTCTTAAAACGTGGTTTCAGACAGTTTATTTCACTTTACTGAAGGGAGGTTGGCTCTGAAGGGAGAGCAGATAAACCAGATTGTTTCTGACAGTGGATGAATAGAGGGACTCCACAGAGGCCCAGTGAAAGCTAAAAAAGGAGCATTTTAACTGCCAGTCATGTAACACTAATCGCTCGAGTTTAAATGCAGAAAGTGGGCATTTTAAAATTTTAGAGGTAACTATTGGAAACATTATAATCCAGCTGTGATGGAGAGGTTAATAGATGAGATCATGCAGGGCTGCCATGTTTGCAGATGACACTGTGATCTATAGAGTACGGAGCAGGTGCAGGAGAGCCTGGAGAGGTGGAGGTATGCTCTGGAGACAAGAGAATTGAAACTCAGTAGCAGAAAGACAGAATACATGTATGTGAATGAGAGGGAGGCAGGTGGAAAAGTACAGATTCAGTGAATAGAGGCAGTGAAGGTGAATGAATTTAAATACCTGGGGTCAACCAACCAAAGCAATGGACAGTGCTCAGAGAAGAGTGCAGGCAGGGTGGAGTGGGTGGGGATGAGTGACAAGAGTGAAAAGGAAGGTTTACAAGATGGTAGTGGGATTTGCTATGATGTCTGGTTTGGAGACAGTGACACTGACAAAAAGACAAGAGGCAGAGCTGAAGGTGGCAGAGTTGAAGCTGATTTACAAGGGACCAGCTGGGAAAGGACAGTTCAGGTTGAGGAGTTTGGAGACAAAGTTGGAGAGTCAAGGCTGAGATGGTCTGGACATGTGCAGAGAGGCGATACTGTGGATATATTGGACAGGGAAGAGGAAAAGAGGAAAACCACAGAGAAGATTCATGGATGTTGTGAAGGAGGGCATGCAAAGGCTTGGTGTGACAGAGGAGGATGCTAAGGAAAGTGTGAAATGGAGGTAGAAGATTTGATGGGGTAACCCGTGAAGTGAGCAGCCAAAAGAAGGCGAAAAAGTAGGAGAATTAAAAACATTGTAATCCAGGTTGTTCTGCATTTGTGCTGTTCTGGGGATTGGGTTAGTTAATAACATCAAAGGTTAATTTTTTTGCCAGCTAAACAGAATGAAGCTAAATTTTTATTAAGGCAGGATATAAGCAGACAGGAAGCCTACATAGGTCTCTCCAAGGGGACCTAATGACCTAAAAGGGCTGCAGGCAACCAAATAAATCAGCAGACTTAAAGGGCAGAAACAACTGAAGAGTGATGCATTAATTAACACCAGACACTAGATGTCATCTGAAATTTATATATACTAGCAGGTGCCACCGCATATTACACCTGTACAAATACAGAATATAAATTCCTGTTCTACTCAGAATCGTCTTCTGTATTTTCCTCCCTCCCCACATCCCATCATCCTCTCCCTCTCGTCCACTTTCTGCATTTCTGTCCAGGCTCCAAAGCTGCTCCTAGACCCGGTGGTATTGGCAGTGCTGCGGCAGGTCAGCCGGGGATGGAAGGAGACAGCATGTTGTCCAAGATCTTGCCCGGAGGAGCAGCTGAACAGGCCGGCAAACTGGGAGAAGGTAGCACAAATGAATCAGCAGGAAACAGACAAAACACATTAAAAATGACACTGGCTGTAATCTAATGAACCAATTCTGATGAAAAGGATATGAAATGATAAATAACTAATAAACAAAGATCCTTTTCTAACTCAATTTGACTTTATTGCTCAGTAAGCCACAGATAAATCCTGAATCCAACTACCGTAAATTCCAGACTACAGAGCGCACCTGATTAAAAGCCACATGCTCAAATTTTAGAAAGAAAATCTATTTTGTACAGGCCGCACTGGATTTTAAGGTGCAGGCGTCCCACGTTGTAATACGAGATATTTACACAGAAAGATATTACACATGAAGATTTTTTAATTTTTAATTTAACCTGTATGGTACCATAAAAAAATACATATTGCAAATGTTTTTTTCAAACAGTGCCTGTAACACGGCTACCTTTACATATACGTACGTATCAATAACACAAATTACGTTTCTCATGCTTTTTTACTGAACAGTGCACGAACATTATTCCAATATCTCCTCCTCTGGGATCTCGTCACTTACTTCAGCCTCTTTGTTGTTGCTCTCACGCAGAAGTACGGAACACCGGAAGGGACAAGGAAAAAAAAACAGAATTGGAACAAACATCACTGTTCCAATCGATAGGCACACACACTCACGCAGCTCGAGCTTTTGTTTTATTTACACGAATATGAAACGTACCCAAAGCGTGTCCTCCATCACTGGTTGTTTATGGGATGAGAGACCCCATCACTGCCGACTGAACGAAGCAGTGATGGTGACGGTCAACATTAACCACCAAATTATAAATTAAAAGCCAATTTTGCTGGCTATCTCTCGCCCATCCTTTCAACATCCTGACGGACCACATCAAGATTAACGTGGAAGCGCAGGACATAAAATTAGGAACTTTCATTAAAAAGTTTAGCGAGATCTCGAAAAAGTCTGTTGTTGTTGTTGATATTTTTCCATGTCCCTTCCAGGGTTCTGGTACAAGGCAAAATGTTTTTGGGGGCCTGAAAAAAAAATGCATTAGCCGCACCTTAGTATTGGCCGCAGTGTTCAAAGTGTGGGGAAAAAGTAGCGGCAGTCTGGAATTTACGGTACTAGACGGGCTCAGAGAATGAGGGCTCTATTTGAACTGACAAACTGCAGGTTTCAACATTAGGTCAACAGCTGGCTTTTAAACTGCACATCAACCAAACTGTATATGTGAGGGTTTGCAATTTACTAATAAATCCAGTTCTACAACATTCATCTAACCTCTTGCTCTTGTCCACGTTCCTCCAGCTATCTCTGGTTTTGGCAAGAAGTTCACCTCTTTCTTCTGAGGTGCTAAGATTAAGGTATTTTTCTTCTTCTTCTTCTTCTTCTTTTTCCTTTTCATTCCAAGATGCTACGGACAAAGTCAAACCTGCATAGGACGCAGCAGATAATGTATAAAAGATAAAAACACAGCACGAAAGAAAGAAAGACGTTTAAAAATAGAATTTCTCTTTCATTTATTGTCCTGTCTCTACTTGAGTTGAACACTGTTCATTTTATGAAAACCACATACAGACAAAAGCACTTTTCTTGCTTGTCATAGTGCAACACAATCAGGCGGCAGTAGTGTTTTTGGTCAGCGATTCATGTACAAGGACCTGGAAACATTTCGTCCTCTCTTCCGTGAACGAGCGCATCTCCAACATTGGGTATAAAAATAAATCAGTGAGGTGCTGCTGGTTCAAAGTCCGGTGGGATTTTGACAGATACCCAGAGCGTGTTATGTGTTGACTTGTAGGCGTAAAGTGGTTTTTACTCAGAACAGGCAGTGTGTTCATGAAGCAGTGCGTGAGCATTGTGCCTGTGTCTGAGTGCCATCGTGTTAGTGTTAGTTTATATTTGGGCCTCTTGCTGCTCTGTGTAAGAAGGGTGAGAATTTAACAGTGACAATGACAGCTAATTGCTACTACGACACACAGTTAGCATCACACAGGCTGTTTGTGTACACAGGAGGTCATCAGCTACATGAGCACACAGTCTGCAAACTACCACCACTGGAGATGTAGGCTTGGTGTGATTGATTTGGAATTAACTACTGTGAGATCCTGTTTGTTTATTTGTTTAATTATTTCTGATTGGAAAAGGATTAATGTGCTGTTTAATTTGACCTGCTGAATAATTTGTACATGAATGCACTGCTTTCTGCACCATCACTGTTTGGGTGTGCTGACTTTTCTAACAGGTTATTCATGCATCTGCAGGACTATTATTAAAACAGCCACGAGGCCTCGTACCAGAAAAACCTGCGACGTTCCCCCTGCTTTTGTTTTACTAAAGAAAAGAGGGAAAGGAGAGAGAGAGAGCGCGGGGAACAGAGAGGAGAGCTCAGAAAACTGGTGAGTGCTTCATATTCGAGGTCGTTTAACCTCCAAACTGTTCTTATCTTTTCACCCTACTTACAGTACAAGCTTAAGCTGTGGAAGGCCAACAGTCTGCAGCTTCTCCTGCACCAGCTGTTTTTGTTACTAATGAACTCACCTTCAGCCTGGGGGCCTGATTAGAATCTGCTGCTTTGGTTGCAACACAACATGGTTCAATATCATACTTAAGTCATATGTGAGTTGGTCTCAACACTGTATGTATTAAATTTCAGTTCACTTACCTCAAACAATGGTGCAAGCTGTCGTTAGCATGCATGCTTCTTTGGTTTAACTTGGATTTATTCGTTTCAGTTGACACAATCTTGCAAAAACTAAAGCTAACGGTGCCTTTTTGCAACTAAACAAGAGTGTTTTACATCTTTATTTTTTAAACAACTCGATATCTGGGTATTCTTTTCAGTTTCTATCCAGTTTCACTCCCTATGGCATGATGACATTACAAAAAAAATGGAACAACAATGGATTTTACTGAAAATCTGGAGTAGTTAAAGACTTTGCAAATCCATCTAATGGGATGAATTGTGTCCATGTGCAGTGACATCTGCACTGGCAGCATCTATTTTCATCATATAAAGCTTTGCCCGACACTGACAAATACAAAAACACCCTCAGCTATTTTTATCCAGTGTGTTTGTCAAACTTTCCATTTCTCTGTCACCAATCAACCAAAATCAGGAAGGGACATGGCTTATTAAATCAAGACTGTAAATACAGATGGAGGAGAAACTGATCCTTGCTGGTTTTTGCAACCAAGATACGGGCTCGACAGACGCGGTCTAAAACTGAGGTCACAGACACGTTCACAGTGCAGCAAAGAAAATCAGGTTCAAGTCTTGCTGAATATGATGTTCACTTTGTAAATTAGGGTTGCATCTAGTGTAGATCCAGATGAGACAGCAAAGTGTGCTTTAGGGCGGGTCGACTTTATAAATGAGTTCGTTTTTCACCCTGCTGTCATGGCAACAGACAAAAAAGCTTAAGTCAAGATTTCAAAAAGGAATTTCAATAAATAAGTAAATAAATGTTGGTGTCTGTCGTTTAGATGCTTCTGAAAATTAAAATTTGTTCTTTTTTTAAAAATATCCCAGTGGGTACAAAACATACATGTGATATAATGTATTTTGTGCCTAAAATGCTCGTACGGCATCTTGCAGCCAGCAAGGAACTGGAATCCTCTGGATGCTCCATGTTAGCGGCTTGAGCACAGACTGGCAGAGAGAACTCGCTGCTCTCTCTGACAGCCCAGACGGTGAGTTTACTCTACTTTGCCTAACTGATCCCATCAAGAGCTCTTCATCTGTGGAAGTCCTCCCTGTAAATATGTTGCTTTTCCGATTCTGACAATCTGACATCAGCCGCTGTGGTGATAATAATGGGGGTTTTTTTGGCATGTAAGCCTGCTTGGCAAAGCTTTTGAACCAACCTAGGAGGCACCACTGTCAGAAATTCTCAAATTTGTCACATATTTAAACTCTGCATTGCTTTATAATGCTTCACAAAGTGGATTGGTTGCAAAATTGGATGGTAAGTTGTTATTCTTTATCTAAGTTGTTAAGCCTGATGATTCAAATTACCATGTATCTGTGATTCCATGAGACATATTGTGCAAAAAATCTGCTTCATTCAGAGCATCGTGGAACATTAAAGGCGTCCACTAAAACACACAGTCATGTCTGTCATCTGGATTGTGTGATACTTACCAGCGACTGTCCAGAAGACTCAGAAGGCTCAGGATATTTGATAGCTTTTAAGAGCACAATTCAAATCTAAAGGAAATAAAAACCTAAACATGATTTGTTTTTTCACTTGGATCACTGCACAAAAACAGTCTTAAATCACTTTGTCTTCAGAAACTTTGTGCATCTGTAAATCGTCATGTGGAGGCTATCTGCTCTGTCTGCTCTGTTTCTCCAGCAGCCCAAAACCAGTTACAGCTGGTTTATTTTGGCCCGCACCTTAAAATCTCTGACATCTGAAGTGTGTGAGATTTAAAGCTCAGCCGACTCGGCTATAGGTCTTGTTCTAAAATTATTGCGCTGATTTATGAATCACAATAAAGCATCAAACTCCAGATAGGATCGGAATCTGGTTGGTAGCTCATTTTGCCTCTTAATGAACCAAAGAACAAAAATGCTGCTCAGAAATTCAGCTAAACAGGCATGAATGTTTGTCTTTGATCAACTTTCAGTGTGAGACGCTGAGCCTGATAAAATGAGATGTTTCCTTAAATACTTCATCCTTTTCTTTTGTTCTGATGTCACTGCGCGTTGATTGCCCATCAAAATTTAAAAATGCCCGAGGTGTATTTTGGGGGTTATTTATCTTCCCTTTGATGAAACATCGCAGAAGTCAGAATTTCTTCAGAGGTGTGACAAACAGCTGAAGACCTCGCTAAATATAAATCAATCAAATAATGAAATAGTGAAAGAGTACTTGAAGTGTTTCACACACAATATTTGTTGTGTAAAGAGCTCAGAGGGTTGTGTCTCGAGGTTCACTAGATCACATAATAATCCTGAAACACTGTTGTAATAACTTTATATGAGTCAACTGTTCCAGCCAGAGTTACTATCATTATTCTGAAGTGATTGACTTCAGTTTTAATACTTAATAAATACTTAATAAACTAACTTTAACCATGTGTGTCTACAAATATAAACTCATAGTGTTAGTTTTGGGTGGGTCATAAAGTCAAGCTTCTGCAGTCCCAGCAGGTCAATTAATCTCATAAATGTGATATGTAAATTGATCTATTCTGCCCACAGTTGCACATCTGCAAGCTGCTTTGCAACCCACCTCCATCCCAGCTCCTCATTTCAGGATGTATCACACTGATGAGGCTTCCTGTTGCTCTGCAGCACTGTGCAGATGGAGACGATAATCTCCTTCTCACTGTAGTGGTCCTGACTGAAATGGATTTGCCACATGAAACTAATATTTAGAAGACTGAGCTCAGGTCATTTCATGCCAAATGACTCTGATAAAGGATTTATATTATGTGAGAAATACGAGGAATAGTCAGAAAATCTGTTACATCCTCTTTTTTCATTTATTTTTTAAATTAAAGCACAGCCTTTTATGCTGGCGTGGAGGTTTCTGAAGCTTTTGATGCACCACTGAATGATCTGAAGGCACTGATGTTGCTACTGTTGCTCTGAGTATGTTTAACAGTTCAGTGAGCCTATGGATTTTATATAAGCATGAGCCTTTTTTGTGTGTGCACTTATTTCTGTGTGCTGTGCAGCCATGCACCAACTGGCTGTGACTGGTGCAGAGGGAACTCTATCTGTCTTTCTCCTCCCACACTCTACTCCTGCTGTCAACCATTTTTGTCCCTTCTTTGC
>VOQJ01001386.1:1316-14253 GCA_015052665.1 Apistogramma diplotaenia | reverse complement strand
GGACAACCACTAGATGTCAGCGTCATCCTTAGCTGTAGAAAACACCTGTTCATCACATAAGCAGAAGAAAACAGTGGCATGGTGAGCATGGAGGTGTTACACGGGAAAGAATCAAGACTCTCCTTCTGAAGTCAGACCTTTCTACGAACCTTCGGATGCAGAGATGAATATTTTCCAATGCCATTCATCTACGTAGAGGGAACATAGAATCATGGAATGACTTGCAAACTAAGGACTGAATGCACAGAGTTAAATAACTGTATGTGCCTTAGGTCACTGATCTGGCTGGAAACCCAGCAGATTAGCAGACGGAAGCCTCGGTGCTGTAATGGGCTTTTCCTGACATTGTTAATACACTCTACATTCATCTGTGGTGCCGAGCCGAAATCATTTAACTCCGGTGTTCGGTACTCAGAGGTAAATCGGCTGCACTTGTGGAACCCAGATTACAAATGTTACAATGACACAGTAGAAAAATAGAGCAATAAATATAATCAAATAGAAAATTAAGGTTAAGTGAGTTTAATAAATAAATAAAAAAAATCACAAGAGGAGTTTAAATTTTTTGACCACAAGACCTGAAGTTAAATTAGTTCACACAACTAAACTGGCTTCTTTAACCCCTGGACAGAACAGACGGGTCTTCGATCTTCTTAAATTAAGAAGCAAAGCTTTAAAGAAACCAGAGTTGTGGAACTGGAAACAAAGTTGCTTTAAACAGAGGAAGGTTAAGTGTAAGTGTGACCTACCTGACAGTGAATACTGATGTTTTTGTTATACATTTTTGTTTTATTAAAAGTGCTAAAACATGCTAATATTTTGGGCTTGTGGCCTTTATCAAAGCATGAAACAAAATCGTATCATTTATACACAACAATCTGGCAGACGACTGGTTAAAAAGTCCAATACAGCCAAAGGATACAGCATAACATTAGCTGTGCATGAGACTCCAGAACTATCAGTGAGTTTTTGATCTAAACTGAAATCCAGACAAATTGTTGGGTCAGTTATTCTCATATTCATGAAAATGAGACGATAACAAAATTAAAAACGACCTAAAAGGACAAAAACTACGACGGGATTAAGTAACACTTTCGTCAATGAATGAAAACGAGATGAAAATGCTTGGCGGGGACGACATCCAATCAGAACTCATCTAATTTTGTGAAAGGGTGGGACTGGTTAGGAAAATAGCCAATCAAACGCACTAATCTGATTGAAACCCGGGAAGGCCAAACTAAGCTGTGAACATGACGAACTCTGTTCTGTCCAGCGTCGGCAGGAGAAAGAGACGAGCTGATGGATGGACACATTTCTCCTTTGATGCTGAGAAAAACAAGACGACGTGTAACTGTGTGGGCCGACTATCTCGGGTTCAAAGTGCGACAAATCTTAAACGATATATGTAATCAAGTGAGCCAGATCTCATCAAAGGTCAGCAGTTTAATGTCCTGCAGGGTAAAGTGTTTGTGTTCAGAGAAAATCAGCACCCTGCGGTAGGTTAGCATTTCCTAATCTGAGTCCTGAAGGCACACTGCCCTGTACCTGTGAGCGTGTCCTGCTGTAAAACACTTATATTGTCTCATTAAGGTTGGTGTTAATGATCAGGTGTGTGGGAAGCAGCTGAAACACTATAATGTTCAGGGCAGCGTGTCCGGACCACAGTCTGAAAGTAGCTGCAGTCAGGACCAACAGGCCGCTATGAACACTGTGACCTCCTGCTGTGCTGTGGCTCTGAAATAAGGAGGTGTGGAATGAAACCCTCCCAGTTAGTTATTCATTGATTCACTGCTATGATAACATTTATTTGAATTACACAAAAATATGAGAGAATTTTTCCCAGGACTGTTCAGGGGGTACAGAAGGGAAATCTGGGAAACATTTAGAAGTAAAATTTCAAATTTGTAAATAATGAAACAAATGTGTGCCGGGTAAGTTATGTTCAGAAGATAAATTAGCAAAACTTTTAAATACCCCTAATGTGTGCAGGTTTCTTATTTGTATTATAACCCTGTCATGCCAAACTGAAAATGATGGAACTGGAGGATTTTAACCAATAACTAATTTTTTGTATATGAGCTGCCCAACAGTTTGATTGAAAATCAGGCAAGCGCTGAACCATCACTATGTGGCATCACTGTCATTTTGAAGAGCTTGAACAATCTGAGATAATCGTATACAAACGTTTCAGCCAAGCAAACCCAATCATGCTCATCTTCACCTGAAAGGAAACAGATGCTTTATTACCCTCACACAACCGATTCATAACCAAGAATCTACATGCTTAAAGGTGAGGAGAGGTGCACTGTGCACACACAAAGAAAGCAAAGGTCTGCACCTCTAGAAAAGGACATGCATACAGGACACAGAACAGTTATTGTTTTGTGCCTACACCCTGCCTCTACCAACAGCTTGGTGTGAGCACAAAGCTTTTCAGCCATTAAACCCAAAACAAAGCAGCTGGGTGAGAATTCATGTGCCATCCCTCGACAACCACAAGCACACCAGATGCCTGAAAGACAAGGATAGAAGGCAGGCCAACTGAAAACCCAGCGCCGGGGCTGTCAACAACATGATGGACAGATTCCAGAAGCCAGGATTTTGCATGCCATGCTATGCTAACAGCTTTAGTGTGGGTCAGGTCAAATATTTTGCCTGAGATGGGGCATGTCTATGTGTATTTGCATGCTCACTCTAGCACAATGGCACACAAACACAAATTGATGTCAAAGTAAGTTCACATGAGGCAAACAGGGTGATTTACAGAGTCAGACACACAACTCAACCACAAAAAATGCTCTGCAGCATAAATAACAGTGTGGACCCACTCTAGTCTGCATCTCCTTCACGGTTCTCACTGCATTAAAGACTTGGAATATGTGTAGCATTTCTAATGCAGCGCTTTGAATGGAAACATAGTTTCAGAGTTTATTCCTTCACTGGGTCATTTGTGTATTTTCTATCCATACAGCACACATCCAGCAACTCCCTTTGACCTTAAACGTGAGATAATCTCTCTGGTAAGTTGTGGCTCAAGTTAAGCTTAGAGATAAGACCGAGCTGTAACACAAACATGGCTTACTGCACACAAATTAAAGCTGAAATCACCTAGTGGATCCTCCACATGTATCAGTGACACAACAACAACAGAAAATTCACACAATGACTAAATGACATGAACTTCATTCTGAGTTTCAGTGCTTTCTGTGTGGAAAAGAGCTACAGGCTGGGATCGCCGGCAATCCCGTCGGTTCAAGTGGCTACAAAACAGGTTTATGTTCATGAAATGTTTCCACTGCTTCAAAAAGTTGTTTCAGGTCTAAATGCAACAATCAGACTCCACGTGTGATCAAATTATGTAGTTAATGGGAAAGGGGAAGGACTATTACATATAGCAGAAAATTTCAACAGTTCCTCTCAGCTCCATAAATGTTTGTGCATCTTCACAATGAACATGCACTACATGAATAACACAGAAACTAGCTGCAGGACATAGTGGAGAAAAAGAAGTAGAAGGAGACACCTGTGGCACCATGAATATTCTGAATGTGAATAATCATTTTACCCAGATGATATTGTAGATGGTTTGGTGAGATCCCCGATCTGTCAGTTCTTCAATCCAATTCAATTCAGTTTTATTTCTATATTGTCAAATCACAACAGACTTGCATCATCTTGTAAGCTCAATGGACAAACACTCGGCAACAGTGGGAAGGAAAAACTCCCTTTTAACAGGAAGAAACCTCCAGCAGAACCAGGCTCAGGGAGGGGCAGCCATCTGCTGTGATCGATTGGAGCTGAGGGGAGAGGGACAGGACAGAAGACCTGCTGTGGAAGAGACCCAGAGTTTAATACTAGCTTATGATTAAATGCAGAATGAAAAGGAATAAATAGAAAGTGCTTTTGAAATTTTAATCTTATTCTTTGTTTCTACTGAGTTACAGTTTTTTCTCTTTCTAGATTTACATAATCCTTGCTGCGCTAGCCTTTTTTTTTACCCACATTTTTCCTTTCTTCGCTGCTGCATTTGGGTTAACAGCTTTAGCATAAAACTCCACACTCCCCTTCATAATTACTCCGGCCACAGAGTTGTTGACCAGGCTTTCCAGGATCGATGTGTGTCCACCTGCCTGTGATTGACTTCGGCTGATCAAATTCTTCTGTGGCTTTGCAGAACGGAAGATGCTGGATCATCTTACCAGGACTGGCTAGTTCAGGATCATCCCGTTGATCTTGGATCTTTTAGGGGATGTATAAGGAGCTGGCCCCAAGCCTACTGGATGCGTATGCACACAATTGTTTGTTAAAATGCCAACAGCGGAAGCTTGTTCTGCTGCTGCCAACAGAACAAATAAATATTAATGTAGCTTTAAGTGTAAGCATTCATCGAAACCCTGTTGTTTTCATTTAAAATGTTGACTGACCTTTCTAGAAGCAAAAACTGACTACAAGAAATGCTGATCGGACCTGAACTCGGAGCAAAATCCCAGCAGCACCGTGCTGACAGGAGGTAATATAAAGTACTGGTGTATTCAGTGAAGGATTCCCATTTAACCCGACATCATTTTACAGGCTGCGACCACATATGGCTGTGTGGATTGTCCCACATTCCCTGCTCTCATTCTCGTCCACTTACCCACTCCCAAAAGGAGGATAATGCCTTTTGCACCTGTCCCGATATTATTTCTACATTTTCATGTGACCTAAAAGTTAGATGCGGCTTTCATCTTGGAGAGCCTCTAAATTAGAGGTTCTCTTTCAAAAACCAGACGAAGGGATAGAAAGTCACGGTAACGTCCGAATACACTTGTTTTGTTTTTTTCTGTGAGGAACAACTGTTGCTGCTTTGAGCGCCCCAGTGGAAAAGCACCAACAGTTAACCCACTTTCAAATCAGTCTGCTAAAGCTGCTCTGGATATTAACAATGTCCTCATTGCTTTGTTTGAAAGTTTAATGAATACAGAATTTATTTTTTCTGGAATATGAACATTATGACATTATGATTATGCAGCAGTAATTGCAATGAAAGTGGTTTTCCTTTCATTAAAGCAAATGTACTTATTTCAAAGATGAGACAATGAGACATGAAGGATTAAAAGTATCAGAAATGTTTGGAGTGATGTAAATTAAACATCCAGATTTAGTCAAATAAAATATAAAAACAAAAACTGATTTCTCTCTCTGTTGTTGTTGATTATTCAAAATGAGGTTCTGGCTCATACAAACAAAGCTCTCAGTAATATTGTAAAACATTCAATATCTTGTAAACTACAAATATGTTAAATTAGAATAGGTTTCACTATTGCTCTGTAATTATTAAGTGCACCATGTAAAAGTGTGTTAAAAACAAAAGTAAATAAATAAGCCTCGAGTGTATGCACAAAATTTTAAACATACTTCTGTGACATTACACTAAAGTTTCATGCCTTCGTGTTGCAGCCACAGGTGCAAATGTGGACAAGTGACATTTCTGCTACTTGGTTAAAAGACAACAGATGAATTAAATCATTGAGTAAGCTGATTCATAAGCTAGAAAGAAACCCGATTAGATTGCTGTGATGTATGGAGCATAAATGAGCATTGGTGGTATGAGTCTTCACCTTTATGACACGTTCACATCCTCAGTGTAAATAAGACACAATCACTTTGTCAGCACTGAAATTAAACTAGAAAGTTTCGCTCTTTCCTCCTTCTCTCGCTCATTTAAGCTCTAATCTTGCTTTACGCTGAAATCAATCTCGTCTTTCTTTACGACATTCGCCTATCCATCGCTCCAGCCCTCATCCCAGACCCCCACGTCCCTCGCAGCAATTCATTATTCGCTCCATCTGTTGCTGAGCGTATGGATGCCTCTGAACAATGAGAACTGGAGATTAAACTAAGAAAAACACGGGGAAAGATACAACATGTCAGAACGCAGCCTAGTTTTCCTTTCAGATGGACGTAGAGAACATTTAATGGTCACGAGTGTCTGATTACTCTAAACCAGGTGACCTGATTTGACTGTTACAACTAGTAAAGCCATTTCTGCCACTCGACATTCCCACAAAAATAATAAACAAAAAAGGTTTTTAGTTAATGGAGAAATAAACAAATTGATTTGATTTGAACTGATTTAAATTTAAACCAATTTGGCTGCTTTAACTACTCTAAAGAAGTGTTTGCCTTTCATTGATCATGATCAGGGATTGAAATTTTCAAAGGCTAAAACATTTCTCCTGTATACAAATACAAATACATTTAACAAGGTCAGCTTTAATCTTTCCATTATGAATTTTAATCCGTGGAGGTTTTGTAAAACCTACCCAGGAAAGTGAGTTATTATTATTATTATTATTATTATTATCTGACATTATCACAAAGTGTATCGCCCAACTAGCTCCATCGTTTTGGTGCCTAAAGCGAATCAAAAAGGCAGTAAAAAATAAAATTTAAATGAAATAGCAGAGGATAGTCAGTCAAAGTGGAAAAAAAGCTTTTGTCTTTACTTCAGTAAAGAAACGTAAACAGGAAGTGGATGGGACAGGAAGTCATGACAGACCAAAACTTTGTGGAATTTTTTGGAAGCTGTTAAAATACAGCAGTAACATCTGGATCAAACCAGTGAGACCAGAAAAAAACCCACTCGGCTATAAATAGTACGTGACTGAAACATGCACATAACTGACTGACGACTAACTAGACCGACTGCAAAAGCAGTTCGCGAGGTTGCCCCTAAGAAATACTAGTGATTAATACTTTTGTTTTTTTGGCCACGGCGCCTTTTGGACAGAAGAGAGAGCCGGGAAAGGGGGTGAAGACACGCGGGCAGAGTGGCGACAGGCCGGGAATCGAACCTGCGCCGCCCGCACCGCGTGGCGGCATGTGCATGTGGTCACTGCGCCACCACTGAGCCACCCAGACGCCACTAGTGATTAATATTGACTACACAAACAGCCTTGTGAAGCCTTGTTGGTCTATTGATCTGTATGCTTCAGATGGACCTTTAAGTTCTCTGAGTCCCCCCTTCTGCTCTTTGACATCATCATTATTTCTTTCCAAGTGTGCTCTGCATGCTCTCCTCTGTTAAGCAGCTACAGAAGAAGAAAAGGCTAATTTTCTAGCATGGATATGTAACATCTATGTTGGGGCATTCTGTCAATCAGATGTTGGTCATTTTTACCTTAAAGGTCCTCATGACAGACATGGTGATGTCTGTCCATGGACTGCAGTGAAGTGTCATCATTAAACAGGCTGTTTAATGATGATGATGGAGTCTGTGTGTGTGTGCCAGTATTATTACACTTAACTAGACTAAAGCAAAAACTGGAGCCAAGTGTTAAAAGCACTGAATTCACTGAAAACATATTCTGCATTTGCAAAACTAGCTCAAATAATAAAATATGCTTTAAATGTGCTCAGTTTTAGTCTTTTGGTCCAAACAGCACGAGATGTTTAATGAGCCTGGGATGTCAACATGACTGAATCAAGTGTTCAGCTGTTCTAAGGCCACTTTCACCCCAGCAGGAAGCTCTTTTTATGTCAGAGGCCCTTCATGACTCAGCTGCCAAAGGATTTGTGTCCTCTCCAAGTGTTCTACTGATCTGAACTTCATTAATCCTGCTCTGGAAATACCAAGTATGTTATAAAGAATAGAAAAACCAACACTGAAACCAATCAAACTAAACTGAAACTAACAAAAAAACCAAACCCTGAATCGAAACAAGCAAGCCGACTCTGGGAAATAAGAGACAATAAGGAGATTTTCTACCATGATTTGGGTCACTGCAAAGCATTACAAAGTTGCTGTGAGCAAACGAGTAATCGCTCTTCCACGCCGATAGTGCCCATTCATAAGGGATGGTTTGATGGATAAGAGATGATGTGGCCCATATGCCATATAAGTCCTCACAGTCATTAAATCTCAACCAAGTTAAACACCACACTACTCACTTCCACAGAGAATCAGTGCCAGGACACACTGGAGCTTTTCTACCTGCTCTTGGTGGCAAAAGACCTTCCAAAAACACGTTGGTTCTTCCTGTAATGCGTCACCAGTCAAAATATACTCAAAGGTCATGCACACAGTTATCTTTTACTTCACACTGCAAAATAAATGTGAGCCCAGACAAACACGTCCCAGTGCTGCACAACAGCAGAATCTAAACCGTTAAATTCCTGATTATATTATATATGCTCCATAAGAAGAACCATTAAAATGACAGTCTTAAGCCACATGGCTGCTCGTGGTTCTCAGTTCAGTCACCTACCTGTCCAAAGACAGAGTCAACAATAGGGCGTAGCTTCCTCTTGTCACCTTCTCGCAGCCAGATGTCATCCGGGTCTCCCACTGGGGAGGACAGACTCAAGGTCTTGGCCTTGGGCTTTGGTGGCCTTTTCATGCTAGCTGAACTCCATCGCCTGAGCGATTCTATTTTCTTCTTGATGGAACCCTGGAGAACAGAGCGTGAACACACAACGAGCATTTAATACTGTTCGTTTAAACGCAGGCTTGCTCTAACTTAATGTTGTGTTTAGGTGCATGAAACTGTAAACAAATAATTTAAGTTATGCCGGTCAGACCGCAGCAAATCGAAGCGTGTGGAATTTATAAGAGCATCACTGGGAGGATTTTGCATATTTTGGCATCTGCACGCACTGACCTTCTTCATTAACTTCCCCTCTGGCACCTCCACAGATGGTACACTTTTCACTTCAGTCATCTTTACAGCCCTGCTTGCATTCACAGAGACGTCCTATTTCTCTCTGTGTCACGCTCCTCCTTTCTATCTGTTCCCAGAGCATCTGACACCGGTTGATAATCTGAGGCGCATCTCCTGCTGCCATCGCTCCTCCTTCTCTCATCCCACTCGCTCAGCCTCTCTATCTTTCACCGCTCCTCCTGTACAGGATCTACATCCCTCACCCACTTTTCAATCTGTCTGTTTGCGTCATCCTTTGGTCTTAGTTTTCCCGCTGTAAATGCTGCTGCCATGCGTATGCTAATTTCTAGACGGGAACCCATTAAGGTGGAAATTATTTTTATCTTAAGTCTCCTTAAAATGTTAATAAATATATTTTTAAATGTCTCTTTTCCTGTCCTCGTGGAAAATAACTGTTTAACAAACAATTTCCAAAATATTCAGATAGCCTGTAAGTGCGTCAGTGACAGCGGTTGATGCACATCTTGTCTTTTTTGAGCCTGACATTATTTTCCGTCCATGTATGTGACATGCCCAGTAATCCCGTATTTATTTCCTCGCTCCCGCTCTGATCTCGTCGCTTCCGATGCTGATGTAGGCTTGTCCTCAATCCTCTGGACTTTATGGTGCTTCCCATTGTTTACTACATTCCCGAGACGGGAATGAGCCTTGCACGACAATGTACAGAATGATGGTGAGTAGCCTCTAAAGCTCTTGTGAAGATGTGGACGTACACTATACTGTCATCATGGTAATTAGACTGGTTCTTATTTCTACAACACGTTTGCATTCACCCATTCGTACGAGCACTTCCATATATAGTCCTTATTATCTAACATTCACACACATTCACACTCCAATGCTTGTGTCGGACTTCAGTATCTTGCCCAAGGATACTTCGGCATGCAGCCCAGAGCAGCCAGGAATCAAACCGCCAACCTTCAGATTAGTAGGATATTTTACATAGCCTGGGCTTATTTATGCCAGGGGTGTCAAACTCAAATACACACTGGGGTAAAATTCTAACCTGGGACAAAGTCACGGGTCAACATTGATATTTATTGAAAGAAGTCTTCCTCCAGGCCCGCGGGCCAAATTTGGCCAGAGTTCGACACCTATGATTTATGCTATGTGGGGTTTACAATATACTGGCGTTACAGCTACAGTAAGACCCAACAAGCAGCTACTGTAGGTATACAATTAAGTCAGTTTTCCCATAAGAGAAGCCAAAAAGAAGAGACGGAGATGTGGGAAAAGATTAAAAAAATAAAAGACTGGTGTGGTTCAAAAGCAATTAAGATGCGGCACCTTTTTTTTTTCTACAGCCCTTTTCAGAGAAGACGTTTTTAAATGCAACAGTTGTTTCTTTGTTTTGTTGTACCAGGATGTTGAAACAGAAGAGAGCCGAGACGAAGTGTTAACAATGACGCAATGAGAGAGAACAAACAACTGAAATCATTTAAATAAAAATATCTTAATTCTGTGGCACATGATAGTTTTTTAAGGTTTGAGCAGAAATATCAAAATAAATGTAAATACTGTATAAGCACAGTTATCGTCATGGCCACATTAGATGTTACCACAGACGGGATGTTAGACTTTTCATCTGGAGATTGCAGACGGCCACGTTGTGGAATTAACTCATGAAAGAGGACGTTGCACATTCTTATTTTTCAAAGCAAAGAGCAAGACAACGACCTCAAGACAAATCTGTGGCAAAAACAATGTTTTATGAAACTTTTGTTATATACATCCTTTTTCTCACTTTACTGAAATCAGGATCAGGTCTCTACACAAACAAGCTCATCATCTGAGTGACAGCTTGCAGCCATTTTTTAACATAATAGTGCATTATAACAATAACTTTGGTTCCTATACACACCACCTCTTGTATACAGGGAGCAGCTGTGGGCACATAGTTCAGACTCAGCTACCATCGTCTTAAATATGAGTACTTTCTGAATATCTCTGAAAGCACTGCTAATTATGCATTTGTGTAATTGCTTAAATTATACTTCATTCACTGTTTCACTGCTGAATGCTCATGCTAAACATGGCCAAAGTTCCTAATATTGAGGTAGGCATGTGAATAAGCCCTGTAAGCCAAAAGCTCAGGCTTCGGGCTGCTCCAAATACTTACTGTACTTTCTCTGACTTCCTCTGGTTTGACCCAGTAACGGCCAAACCAGTTCTCATAGTTTTGGGACTGCCAAATATGGCATGGAGGAGGCGGTATTTCAGAGATGTCTGAGGACCAGTTTCCTTAATATGATTAGTTGTGGGTTTTTTCCCCATAATTGAGTTTGAATAATGGATCATGCGCTGCTCTAAGTGACTATTTTCTTGTTATTTCAGGGAATGGAAGCATCTTCTGTCTAAAGGGAAAAGAAGCTTGACCTTCTGAACTGTTTAAAGGCCCTTCAGTTCTCCCTCACAAACGCTTAAAGGAAGAGCAGCTAAAACTGTATGAGATCAATGAGGGTTGTTTTAAACCGTGAATCGTGCAGAACACAAGAAAAACAACATGTGGATCCCAAATAAGTCGGTTAAAGCTCAAAGAGCTCTTCTCAGCATTCGTAGATATTGTTTAATATAGCATGCTATGTCATCTTTAATAAACCGCCACTTATTATCTGTGAAATAAATGACTTAATCATTTTAATTTCTAAAACAATGTATCATCCAAACGGGTGTTTGTCAGATGATTGGAATGAGCTGAGATATCACCACCTTCCTCCCACTGCATGTGAATGTGTTATTTTTTATCTCAAACCATGTCTGCTTTCCTTCAGTCCAATAAAGCCATCATTCAAATGATGCATTACATTTCAAACAGTTCTAAATATTTTGTCTACAACATTAGCAGAAAAGTGGCTCCCAAAGTGTGGGCTACAGGTCCTGCAAAGGGGGGGTATGCACAAATTTACAAAAGTGCGCACAGTTACATAAATGTATCTATTTAGATAAAAAAGTGAATTAAAACTGGCAACAGGAGGTAGTTAGTTTGTAGGCTGTTCTTATCAGAAACATTTAAAACGTCAGATACAAAATATTCTTCCTTTAAAATGATTCTGGGACTCAAAAGTAAATGAAATTTAAAATTTGTGCTGAGAAAAAAAAAGAAAAAAAGGGAAATAGTTTCTTTCCAGCATTGACAAACACACGCATGCCCGAGCTTGCCTTCAGATATTATGCAAGAAGCAAAAAAGAGAAGGAGGAGTGAAAACTTTTAGAAGTGTCCTCGACCACGACTGCAGTCTGACTCAAACATCCTTTGTGTCCGTTGTTTCTTCATCAACATAAACTGATGAATCCTTGTTCTTTGTGCAGGTAAGTTAAATACTTACACTTCTCTAACTTTAAGTGATCTTTCATTTCTAATAATGCATGTATATATATATATATATGTTGATACACATGTATATCAAGTATGTATAAATCATAGCCTCACTTGTTCTGTGGTATTGTGTCAGCCGGTTTTTGCTGTCAGCCTGAACAAACACACTTTTAAGCAGCAATTCTAAAGTTTTAATAACACTCCACTGCAATTAAATGTTCAAAAACATCTAATTATTACTGCAAAGTCAGGTTATGATACAGTTATTAAAGGAAAATGATCAAAAGAACCAGGTGACTTGATTTGATTCATCAGTTTGTAAGAAGCTGGCTGATGTGGAGCTGGACAACAACATGTTTGACATTCCTGTAAGATTATGGAAATTATTTGACACAAGTAGAAAATTGATATTTTAGTGTTTAGGAATATTTTATCAAACTTGGGCTTTTATACTGTACATGCAACCATCTGTTTTCTTATTTGGGCCCTTCGGGGGCAACACTTCATCTCTCCACCCTGTGTGGGCTGCAGAGGAGCATCGAAACGAGGGATGGGAACGGCGCTCTTCAGCTGACCGAGGCTGAGAACAGTCAGCCGTCAGCGGATGCTGATTCCCATCCTTCGTATCGATGCTTTATTTTCTCAGTTACTGCCCACAGCTCATAGCCAGAGCTGGTACAGATATTTTATACTTAAGTAGAAGTACTGATACTGTGTACAAACTACTTCTTTACTCAAGCTAACCGAACCTAATAAACTGAGAATACAAACATTATTCCAGCCTAAATTCTAATGAATGTGCTCATCTTGTTATGTTATGTATCCTTTATTTAACCATTTAAATCTGTTAGCTACATTGTAGAGGGCGGCTGTGCCTCTACACAGAAACACAAATATCAGTACAGTCGGGGGGGGGGGG
>VOQJ01001380.1:18733-28927 GCA_015052665.1 Apistogramma diplotaenia | reverse complement strand
ATGCTGGAACTTTTGTTTGGTGCCGTTCCAGTGAGGTTTATGAAGAGGCCTGCCAGAAGAAGAAAACCAAATTTCCACAGTCCTTGATGATACGGAACTGCATGTCAGGCAAAGGCACTGAGGAGATGACTGTGGTTAATTCTTCTATCAATGCACACGTTTACATTGACATTTTGGACAGTTACCCCTTCAATTGAACAGATGTTTGGGGATAATGAAACAATTTTCCAAGATGACAATGCATCGTGCCATAGGGCAAAAACAGTGAAGGCATTCCTTGGAGAAACACACATTCAGTTGATGTCATGGTCTGCAAATAGTCCAGATCTCAACCCAACTGAAAACCTGTGGTGGAAATGATCAAAGAGACATAATATCAAAGAGAGTTGGCACCAAATTGATGCAGAATACTGTTTGTCACTCATCAAGTCCATGCCTCAGAGACTGAAAGCCGTTATAAATATAAGTGGTGCAACTAAATACTAGTGATGTATTTTGAATGGTTTTATCCGTTTTTTATGATTCCATACTTTTTTCCTCAGAATTGAGTTATTCCATATTTTTTTCCCTGTGCTTGGTCAATAAAAGTAACATTCACTGACTTCTACAATGTTTTCTCTTCATTTCTTTGAGTGTTCCTAAAAGCCAACAAGTTGCACTTTGGAATGACCTTATTATTGTATCATGTTATTGATCTGAGTTTGTTTAACAGCATGAAATGTCTGAATGAGTGCTCATCCAAGACTGGTGATTCCATACTTTTTGCCAGGGGTTGTATATCCACCATCCCTCTTCTGCATATGCCCAAAACATCTCAGCCTTGCCTCTTGCTCTTTTTATTATCACACTCCCATTAGTAAGTTGACTTAAACCTGCTCAGTATACTTAACAAATATCTGTTCAACACACTGTAGCACTAGTTTCTCAGCCTGATTAATACTCATTTTCTTATGTAAAAGTAATGAAGTGAATTAAACAAACAAAATTTCTTTACACACTATACTATATATCGATACTGACCAATCCTCATCCCATTTGAGCATCAACAGTCTGTGACAAGCAGACATCTCACACTGAGAATGATGAACATACAGTCAGAGTGTAGCTGCAGTGACACAGCATCATGCCAGCACAGCCTGTCTCCTCCCTCCCCTTCTCTGTCCTATTCCCATGTTCCTCTGGTAACACTCTGCCAAAACCCATACATGCCCAGACTCCAGGCTTTCAAGTTTCACAACAGGATGCGCGGCAGTGTCCTTATGTCAGGCAAACTGAGAACCTGGCTCCATGCTTTTGTCTGCTGAGATTTTTATTCATTTCCTCTGGCTAACACATGTCTGAGACCACTGCATACACGACTGTTTACTGGTAGAGAAAGACAGGCAGTTAACACCACTATATACCTAAGTTATATAGTGCCTGTATGCCATGCATAAGACACAGCATCCATTTTGGACCCACACTGCCAGCTAAGGTCACAGCTAAGTCCTCAGCATCATCCTCATGCTTGCTGCAGTAAGCAAAGTGATTACAAAAGGTTTGAACACGCACCAGCCATACCACGCTCTCTCGCTCTCCTTCTATAAATATAAATATACATACACATATAACCCCCACCTACGGACACAGCGAAGACGTTGACGACACGAATATTAGACACAGGTCTGTCCAAACTGTGACACATTTTTGCTTTGACACAGGGGCGTGTCAGTGTTTACCCACGTATCAAACAGACGACAAAGACATCTATTTACAAGCCATTTACAGTAAACGCACATCCACAAAAAATCGGAGCTGTCCCAAACATCTGCATATAGAAGCACACAGACATGCTGCTGCTGTATGTTATGCTGTTAGCCATGCTGCTAACTTTCCTAGGCCCAACCTCGATTTACCACGTGGTTTCTCCTGCTACTGGCGCGATACACAGCCCAGCTGCCGGCTTCACGCCAGCCACACCTCTGCCGACTGCAGCTATGACAACCATCTATTTCACGTACATCATAAACCACACACAACCAACAAAGTGCAGATAAGTCAGCAGTGAAGACAGATGTGACAGTGATCGGATCAAAGGAGGAGAATACCAACCCTGTCGAGCTAAGTAGGTGGATCCTGGTTATTAGCTCGATGGTTCAATAGCTCAATATGCTGCTCACATTCAGCTGCTAAAGCTTTAGCTTTATGGGAATAAACAGGGCGACAGTGATGCCAGCAGTGTCGTGACAATGATGAATACTGTAACTAACCCGAATGAGTCAGACACCTCCGTTTCACCGTGCAGCCAAACATCTCGCTCAGTTCTGACAGCAGCATCACCTTTACGACAGCCTACGCTCACACTGATGCAGCACGAGAGGAATGCCGAAAGGAAATCCCACATTCTCGTGTAGCTCATCTCCCACTGCAGGTGACAACCTTAAAGTAGACTGACCTACCTATTCAATCACAAAGACTCCGATTAAAAGGCTTCAAAACACTGTCCAGTGTCTCCCCATTCCCAACGAATGTTAAAGCGGACACTAAAGGTTACCTGGAGAATAGCGATTTGTAGCATTTTCTTGGCTCATGAACAGAAAGTCTCTGCTCCACACATGTGTACATTCTGATCTTTAAAACAGCTTTACTTGCGTGCCTAACATAGCGGGTTTCCGATTACTACCGGCACCAATCACCATCACATGGTTTCAGGTATCAAGTTATCAGTACGCATGCTATTTACAATAAATGCATACAGACATCTCTTTATATAAAGTCGGGCAACCAAATACGTGTACATGAGTTCTACCACTTTCTGTCGGGAGCTTGGCATTACGACAAATCATGCCTTCGGAAGCCAAAAGCGGTTTCACCGCTAACGTACCTCTAAGCTACTCTGTAGCTAGCCTACAAACGGTTGAATAACTAGCAGCATAATGTACACTTACCGACGAAAAAAACAAAACTGTGACGCGACAGTCTATTTGTCACCTCTCTTATCTGACATATTACACATATCACAATGCGTGTCCCCGCGTCACACGAGCAGGAGGACTCAACTTGGCTATCTATTGCAATGCTAGCCTGCTAGCCGGACAAGCTAAAGTGAAGAAAGAACACCCACGTCGCCTTAGCATGGAATGCTAGCGACAAGCTAGCTAGCTAATCCCTAAAAACACAGCAGGAACACGAGTCAGCAGAAACCACTCAGCAAAGTCCCCACAGACAGCCACATCGGCACACTAAAACGTGAAGGACAGTTGTGAACGTCCTCCCCGAGTCTCCATATAACAGAGACGTGACAGGTATCGGAGAGATTACACGTTTTAATATAGAATTTAACTGAGGACCGTGACGTTACCTTTCTCTCCTTGAGTCCGCGGAGCCGGACGGACGGAAAATCTTCCCGGAAGCCGGTAGCTAGTAATTCCGGCAAAATCCCATCACGTGAAACTTTCCCAGCACTCAACGTTACAGCTCCAGTCAAAGATTTTCTCTGCTGTTTGCGCGATTACCATGCATGCGTTGGCTTTAAAATAATGGGCTACTTTTATACTTTTAAAACAGACTGAAGTCCTCGGTGAAGATGGTGTAAAGTTGGTTCAGACAATAAAATCATCATGGATATTTTTCGGAAATGCGATTAAATTCATAATAGAATAAATAACATTCTCAATTTGCATGTCAAAGCAACATAACCGAGACAGTCTGTGGAATATATTCAACATTTAAAATGTGACAAAAAATACTAGGTGAAACAAACAAAAAAAAACCCCAACAAATTTTAATAGATTAACTGAACTAAGTATCATGAGATGAAGCAGCTTATGCAGAAGCCAAAAGAATCTTAATAGACATTAAAATTGAAAGAAGCAATTTAGATGCCAACTATAAACTTTGAAAACTATAACCTTGAGTTCCACATGCTTTTTGGTGGAGGACTAACAGGCTGGGATGAGTCATATTACCTGCTTGAAAGAGGTTTAGCAAGAGAAACAGCATCCATCCATCCATCCATCCATCCAGCATATTTGGCCTAATTACAAAAACACAGCCAGGACATTTCCACAAACTGGTTGGCGTTTTTATTACTGATTCAACCTTTTACAGTACTGTAACAAAAACCAAGAAGAAAAATGAGAAATAGAATACACACTTTTAAATGCTCTTATTGCAAATGAACTTAATAGTGGAGGGGGGTACACATTTGAAGCACTGATGAGAATTTTGCAGTTATTCATTTACTGACATTGGAAACATATACAGAATATTGGTGAACAGGTCCCAATTTATAAACTGGCCTCAGTTCAGTCAAACAGCTGGTTCAGTACATGTGGGAGAGGTGGATCAAAATTAGAGCAATGAAGAAACCATCAGTATGTAGAGAGGATGAGGTCCCACTATGCCCTCCCTGTGTCATACCAGTCCAATTAACCAGACCCTATCCATCCATTTTTAATGACTGCTGGAGCTGGGCTGCAGATGACAGATGAAGAAAGCCTGTCTAGCCCTTTCCGAGCCATGTAATAAACTACTAATTGGAACAACTGCCAGAGAGCCGTGGTGGGCAACCCTTAGAAACACAAGAAGAAAGGTCAATGAGGACGGGTGCAATCTAGGTTTCATAGTTGGGGTTCTTGCGGAGAATAACAAAGCCCTCCAGGATGGGGGTGACGGGGAGGTACTCCTCTGTGGCCAGCTCTGCCCTTTCTCCATGAGCCAGCAACACTGGCGTGGTGTGAGTCTGGAAACCTGTGATGGCCTTAGGCTTACCTGCCTGGCCCACAACATCCACAGCCTGTGGACAAGTCAGAGAAACCCGTGTTAAGCAACCATGTCCCTTTTTTGCCTGTAAAATTACACGTTTTCCACCACTGTACATTCCTAAACATTTTCTCTCTCTGAAAAAGTCAAGGGCAGAACCTGTTCAGGAAGGAATTAATTACACGGGTAAGTAGGGTAAGTAATCTCATCTTTCTCTGAACACAGTTTGAAACTTTATCTGTGGGGAGTTGTGTTTGGGGAGAGGATTCAGGCGACAACGTCAATAAGCTTTGTAGACTTTATAGCTCTCAAATAAGTTATGACAGTCTTTACCTGTCCAACTCTAACAGACACAGGCAGCGGCCGGAGCTCCTCATCGAATGTGACCAACATACGTGGCTGCATGGCTGCTACCAGGCCATAGAGAATGTAGTGAGATTTCCCCAGGATAACTAACGCACACAATGGACACCACAGAATGTTAGCACAGGAGATTCTCAGTTTAACAAAACTTTCCAATTATAGAATAATAATGGATAAATGCAGCTGAGTGAGAAAATTAACTCACTGTTCTTGACGTCGAGGAAGGAGACGAGCACAGTGAGCAGTCCTGCCACGGCAACCTGACTCATCAGCTGCCTGTCGCTATGGTAGGGACAGAGTGTGAGTGTGCCTTTGCCCAGGTGAGTCAGACCCTGTGGAGGATAACACACCAAAAAGTTGATAATTACTCCAACACACTTTTCCAAAACTTCAGCTGTCTTGTACAGGGTGCTTTTTGTTTTGCCACTCACCTGAGCCAGTCGGACCATGAAGAGATTATTAGGATCTTTGGCATGATATTGTGCCAGCTGCCGCAGCATGGCTGCCAGACGGGCATTATTTGTGCCTGAGGAAATGGAAAAAAATGAAGGGTCTGTTAAATTTGTCAAGGACACTGACACTAGTGACACTCACAGAGGAGGCGGCACCTTCAAGGGTTCAAGCCCCATTTTAAGTGAGAAACTTTAGTCCAGTTAAGACAGCTGACACAGGAGCATCTTTTTCACTTAGCATGGTTCTGCAGTACTTTGATCCAGACACTAAAAGTGATATCCTCCTGTGGTTACTGAAAATGTAAAATGAATGTAGAAGTCAGGGTAACATTACAGCCCAATTTCAAATAGAAAGCCCTTTAGCAGACATCTTATTACCTTCTGCAAAACTATTTGCCCAAATTTGGAGGCCTTGCCCTAAAATTTTATCCATATACTTTTAGTCACCCCAGGTTAGTTAAGATATAATACATATTCCAGCAAAAATATATTTTCAGTATTAATGTTCATTAAATCAACAACAATTTTAAGAGATTAATATTCTGTGATCAAACTTTGACATTTCTACAAATCCATCCTAAAACAGACAAAAAAGGGAGCATACTACATATATGCCTTTATACTCATATAGTCTATAACAATAAGCTTGATATAATGCATACTTCCAAGGTATTCACATCATATTATACTCATTTGTACACAAATATTACTACATAATGGACCCATACTAAATAATCTGCTGATATCAGTGCATTATGTATCACCACTTGAACCTCCTAAGACCCGAGTTCCTGTTTGCAAAGCATTTTTCATTTCTCCTAGATACTTGTGATTAGATCGACTTGATTTGTGTATAAACTAAGCTTCCGCTATGAACAGGAAGTTGTATTTTGTTACCATGGATGTGACATACTTTTGTTAAAGTGATTATTTTACAACATAACACAACAATGTTAAAGTATAAAACACTGTTGAACAGAATGAGGTAAAAAGGTGCAGCAAAGCCAAAATGTAATGTCCTCATATGTGGGCACAGGGTCTCAGGGAGATAATCATAGTACCCACATTAATCATATTTTATATACAGACTCTGATCATGATAATATTAAGGCTTGATTCATTTTTAATTTTTGAAAAGTGGCTACTTGCCCCAAATCCATTGAGGGGATACCTAAAGGCATAGAGTGATGTACAAACATCTTGAGCCAACACTTCTTTCTGTGTACATTTGTAGGGAAAAGGGGAAATAGGTGGAGCAAGTCATTGAAAGTTGTGCAAATATAAACAGAAATACAGAGTCTGTAGAATTCCAACCAGCTTGAAAATCAATATTTGGCATGACCACTTTTATTTGTCAACATAGCCCAAAACCATTTCTGTCAAGACGACCTACACTGCTTCAATAATGCTGAGGTCCGGGCACTGGGAAGACCAGTCCATGACTGATAGTGTTCCACTGCGTTTTTCTATCCAGCTTTCACTGCATTGGCTGTGTGTTTGGGATCATTGTCATGCTGAAAAAATAAGCTGTTGCCAATCAGACTCTTTCTACATGATCAAAACCAGACGATACTTTCCTGCATTCATAATTCCATCACTTTTGACAAGATCCCCAACATCAATGGCTGAAATTTAGGCCCAACCCATGACAGAGATGCTACCGTGTTTTACAGTTTCACATTTGGCTGTAGACACTCATTGTTGTTAGTGCCTCTTTGTGCTTGAATGATTTGTAGGTTGGTGTTAAGTGGCTTAACAAGCAAACAAAACAATTGTTCTGGTCAGGTAAAAGAACTGGACTGAAAATGTTAAAAAGCAGCCAACATCCACAGAAAAACTTTAAAAGACTTTCAAAAAGCTTGGAGAACTACTGCTCAAGACCACTTCAAACAACTGCAAGAAAAGCTGGCTGCTTGGAAGTAAAACAAAGAGATGAAAGGTGGCTCAAGACTTTTACAGTGCTATATAACTGGATAATTGTTAGTTTTCATTATTTCATATAGTTCCCAAACTTACCACTGCCCACCATGCCCATGGCAAAGATGGAGTTGTGGGAGACCTCTGGATCGGCATCGTGGGAAAACTTGCTGAGGGTGTCCAAGATATTCAGACGAGGGTTAGAAACAGAAATGAGAGCCAGGGCCAGGGGCACCGCTCGCCTCAGGGTGGGCTCACCATAGCGCAGCTGTGCAGAGAGAGAAAAAATGACAGCATAAATCAGAAATATGGAGGAACACAAATGTGTTCTTAATTATTTTAGTTGCCCATTTAGGCTGTCGCACCCAAACATACGTATCTGACATATGGAAAAAAAAGGAACTCTTTATGAACAAGGGCAACAATCAGGAATAGAGGAGCAGTGATGTAATGCGAGTCAAAAGAATAACAAAGGGGACAGATGGTGAACTGTATTCAGTTCAGATTTCATTTAAGAGTAACAAGGAAATTAGAGGTGGTGAGATGTAACAACAATAGAACACTTAGCAACAAAGCTGAAAACATTCACTGCCTGTAAGTTGTGTAACTGACCAAATGTCCAAATGTCCGCAGTGCCATCTCAGAGCCAATCTCCTCTCCCATGGCAATCAGGGCAATACCAAGAACAGCCACACCCTGAGGGAGTAAACAAAATGATCAAGACTCTTCCCCCACCCCAAACAGGAAAACAACTAGATAAATCAAAATAACTGATGTATGACGACAACCATCGAAGGTCTGTCCTTACTTGGTGGGAGCCCATGTCAGCAGCAGTCTCCTTCTTGTCTTTGTCTTTCTTGTCCTTCTTATCCTTGTCTTCCTCTTTTTCCTTCTCCTTGGCTTCGTAATGCTCACTGCAGATGTGCAGAAGCTGCTGCACCTTTAGCACATTACCAGAACCTGTACAGGAGAAGAGGAAGAAATTAAATAATTAGATCTGTGAATTATAATTATAACACAGTTTGTAGGCCTGTGCATGTTAAGTCTCAAAGACGAACCTGCATATGCACAGATATCCACTAGCGTGTTGGCAAAGCTGCGGAAAGGTTCAGGGACGACCTGCAGAGCCGCCAGTGTCGTCTCAATTGCCTCTCCTTTTCCTAAAGACAGTGAAATGACAGCATTTACAGCAGCTTATCAGGAGGAAAGAAAAGATGGAGATGGATATGAACTTGTCACTTAAAGATTTTAATCTGCACGACGTGATTCAGAAGAAGTTGTCAAACTCTGAGAAAATGTGCATTTCATTCTCCTCCTCATCCATCTATGCCTACCCAGGTGGTTGAGCCCCAAACCCAGAGGCAGCCAGCGAGCATATGTGTCCTTCAGCTCCTGTTCGTTCTTCTCCATGATGGTCTGGACGATGGTGGAGGTCACATCACCGTTACAAGTCCCTACTGCGATCATACCGCATGCCAGCGCTGTCACGCCAACCACCTTGAAATTTAAAAATACACCTTAATGAAACTTGTTACACCCTGAGAGAGAATGAAGGGAGCGTAGTAGAAAATGAACCCATACCTCCATGCTGGATTTAGAATCCCCCATGACGGGAAGGAGGAGAGAAAGGACATCTTCTCTGTTGGAGCCAGCATAGGCAAGACCCAGTCTGAAAACAAGAGGACAGGGAGCAGGACACATTGTGATTGAATCCTGTTTTTAAATCATTTAAGACAAGATACCACTTTGTTATTCATTCCTACAAACAAACATTCTCCTCACCCAAAGATGGCTCCTATCCTCATGATGTTGCTGTTGTGGAGGACGTAGTCAGAGAGCAGAGCAAGAGCAGGGTCGCACTCATTCCTCACACCTGAGTTTACGATACCACAGGCCAGAAGGGCACCAGACTGCACAGGAAAGGATGATGCGGGAGTAAAGAAAGGTGATACCCTCAGGGCTCCATTTTCCCACTTATTTTTTCCCATCTCGCAATAAGCCAAAGTATCAGTTATGTTGTTCACAGTTAAACTTACAATGAAGAATTAGCCGTCTTTAGATAATAAAAAAGTGCTGTAGCTGCATTACAAATGTCAAAAGTAAACATTGAACTGGATATGAGGGAAAGTATGATGAGTCCCCTTTAACACATCTAAAGTAACTATATACCTTGATGTAGTCTTCAGAAGAATAGAGGTATTTGTCAATCTGTGTCAGACCACCATCCACATCCCACAGCAGGATCATACCCAAGGAGGCTGCAGCACTCAACATGCCTGAGGACATACAATCATTTTGTAATTAAAACCAGCAGTAAATAAAATGTACTGGCGACTGCAAGATAAATAAGAGACCTGTTGGCCCATCACTTTTTTATGTCACGTGTGTTTTCTCATACCGTGGTCCTTGTTCTTGTACAGCCACTTGTTGCCATCATCTGTGAGGAGTTTATCTTGTCCAAACGCTGCGTTGACAAAGCCATTCACGAAAGAGGAGGCCAAGTTCATCCGCGCGGAGTCCACTTGGGAGCCACTGCCTCCAAACCCTGTCATATAGTTCAACTTACCCTTAAATCACAACACACAGCACCTACCAAACTATCTTGTTTTGTCCTTAATTACATAAATCTGAATTGATTTAAAAGCGTGTAGCGTGTGCATTAAAGTGGACAGAGAGAGAAAACAGCAGCTTTGTTTTTTTTAAAAGAAGAGGACTATTC
>VOQJ01001380.1:4402-18713 GCA_015052665.1 Apistogramma diplotaenia | reverse complement strand
TGTGGTCGACTTCAGCTCTGATGGGGATTCACACTACAGAGCTCTTAGACCTTCACCACTTTTCAGCACTTTTAGATGAAGAATGAACAAACAATCATTGGTATAAGTTGGATACAAAATATTTCCTAAAGAACTACATATCAAAAAACTACTCCTACTGTGTTACAAGCAAGATGGAGGTAACAATAATTAATTCACTGTCCATCCATCCATTTTCTTAGCTTATTCAATTAAGAGTTGCACGGACAGGAGGGTGGGGCATGTCCAAGTTGTCATAGGGTGAAAGGCAGGGTACACAGTGGACAGGCTGACAGTCCACTGATATCTATTAATCCAGATCGGAAGATGTGGCACTAAAACCTAATCCTGCCTAAAACACCAAAAAAGTTAGAGCTGGCTCTGTGCACCGTCATCACTCTGCTACTACAGATCCAGTGGTAAGGTGAAACCAACCTGCAGCAATATGTGCTCACCATATAGAGGTTAAAGCAAACCAAACTGAGACCACTCTAAAGCCATAAAATGAGTATACGTGTCATCAAATTAAAATTCCACCTAATGGAAAACCCTTTCATATGGACTCACTGTTGTTTTCCAGGTGTGTTTTGTAGATGTCATCTGGTACTTTGGGTTCCATGATATCCAACTGGGAAAGACAGGACAAATTTGTTGTTAATAAAAGTGAAAAGGACTGAGTCATAGGAGAGTAAAGCTGAGCTTAAGCTTTAATCCTCCATCCCCCCTTTATGAATCATACGCCACTACTCTTAAAGTGTCAGTAATGAGAGTCATTTCAGGCTTTTCATTCAGTGCTATCAATGTCCATTTGTCACCTACTCCAGAGGTAATTTATTCTGCCCCTTACTTCTGCATACAATTTTGTCTTTATATGAATCCACAGTTCATCTCAATCAAATCCTCGGCTGCAACCTTTCTACATAAATCCAACATATTTTGTTATTCCATCTACTTTATGTAATGCAGCCAAACAGCCCCACAGAATAATGCTACCACTGCCACAGTTGACAGTTGGTACTGTGTTCTTAGGTTTGCAGCTTTTAAAGCTGGACATCTAGCTGGCCAGCTAGATGCTTCAAGGCAAACTAATTCTCAAACCAACAAAGTCCACATTTACTAGGACTTAAAATGCATTGCTACATAACCTCCTCTCCTACCTCTCTAGCCAGTGCCAAGAAGTTGCTGTTGAGCTGCACATTTGACATGATCTCTGTCAAATCTTCGTAGTCCTCTACATCCTCATTAAGCTCCAGGAACATGCCGTGACGACCCAGCATGAATGCCATCTGCTTCTGGATGACTCTGAAAGTAACAAAAATACAAGGAGTTTGAGTTTTGACACATTATCCACCAAGACCTGTATTTAAAAAATAAAATAAACACACACAGGAGCGTGCAGATGCAGCGGCTTTGATCTCTGAACAGTGCTTTTTGTTTGTCAAGTCTACTTTTCAGTCTACCTTTATACCAAGCAGTATACCAAGTAATCAAGAGGAATTAGTAAAGATCGGCCTTTCTCGCTGTGTGATAGTATCTATAAACCTTCAACAAGAAAATATCCCAAAGGAGATCCTGTGCGAGATGGAGCTCCATGGACCACCATCGCACAGACATAGAAGAGGGCGGAGAGAAAGAAAGAAACGAGCTTGCAGAGCTGGAATACCCCAAAACCATTGCCACCCAGTATCTACAACACCAACGCTGGATTGCTCAGTAAGAAAACAGACGAGTTGGAGCAGACAGCGGGTGTACAGAAATTCACGCAGGACTGCTCAATAATGATCATCACCAAGACCTGGTTACACATCGGGATTCCCAACAGGAACAGAGACTCCCGTAGAGCAGGTGTGCGCGCGCATTTACTCTATTAATAACTGGTGCACAAACCTAACAATTGTAGACAATCAGTGCTTGCCAGACTTAGAGTACATCATTGTTGTGCCTGTGTACATTCCACCAAGCACCAATACAGCGATAGGGAGCCAGCTAGCTACTACAAATTACCATCTGTTCACTCTGATGCGATTATCGTAGTGCAGGACTTTAGTAACATTTCTAATTTTAGCTTGAGCCTTACAGAGAGAATTTTAAATTGCTTATAGCCTGCTGGCCCCAGAGTCTGAGGTACCAAAAGGTACCTCATTATCAATAGAATCCTAGTTTGTTTTTTAATTGAGGAGAAAGTTTTATGGAGGACTTTAACCTGAACAGTCCTTACTAATTCCTATCAACATGTGACAAGTCCCTCCACAGAGAAAAACACACTGGACCACATTTACAGCAACATCAGACTCCACTATTTCTCACACCAGCATACAGATCCCTCATTAGCAAAACAAAGTCTTCTGTAAAAGCGATGAAGACCCGGCAAGAAGGAGCTTCCCTTCAACTGCAAGACTATTTTAAGACCACTCACTGAGGTCTGTTTGCACAAGAAAACATTGAGGACTACACAACTCTAGCTCTGTTTTATATAAAGAACTGTGAGCAGTGTCACCATTGATAATTAAATCCAATGTTTCCCAAACAACAAGCCATGGATGACCAATGATGTCAAGTTGCTGTTGAAAGAACATAAAGCCTTCAGGTCAGATAATGCAAAAATTTATGAAGCTGCAAGGTGCAACCCGGGGAGAGCCATCGAGGATGCAAAGGCAACCAACAGGCTGAAGATTGAAAGCAATTTCAGGAAGCAGGATCCCCGGCGTGTATGCGAGGACACCAATCACCTCAGAAATTATAAAGGCTACAGAGATGCAAACAGTGACTCACTGAGAAGTTCAACCATTTCTTTACCCACTTTGAGATGGATGATGTGAAGGAGACAGATCAGCAAAGCACCATCTACAAGCACTAACAGCATGGTATTTGCTGTTAGCTGACCTGTGGCATTCAGTGCACATGTAGTTGACTTCTTAAACTGACCACAGTCTGTTATGCGTACACAGCATACATATTTAAATACTTAATAATGATAACCTTCATCCACTGAAACATTGTACAGGAACTAATCATGATGGCAATAATAAACTGGTGTTAGCTACTGTTAGCTTGCCTCTAGCTCACCCATTGTTGTGTTTGAGTCGCATACAAATTACGTCAATAGACTGCTGACCACGTTGCTATATCAACTCCACCCACACTGAGGTGGTACTCAGGTGTAATGGAAACACACCAAGACCGTGGTGAGTCGTGTCGACTTGAGTTGACCCGCACTGAGTACGTACTAATGGAATCGCAGCATCGGGACTTGGGGACTCATCACTACCCCATTCTGACACTTAGCACAGAGGTGTCCCCCAGGGCTGCATACTAAGCTCACTTCACTACTCCCTGTGCCTCCATGACTGTACACCAACTTACTTATCACGTCTGCAGATGGCACAGGGATGAAGTCTGCCATCAAATAACTCCAAAACAAAGAAGAGCTGCTAGTCAGATTCAGGCAACAGAAAGAAGAACCTGCTCCATTATACATAAATGGAGACATTATAGAGAGAGTGCCCATTTTTAAATTCCTCAACGCACACATCTCCTGGGAGCTCACATGTACCCTAAACACAACCTCTCAGCTCTACTTATTAAGAACACTGTGGAAATCAACCTGTCCAAAGCTCTTCAGAAAGTCATCAAATCAGCACAGAGGGCCACCAACACTCGAACAGATCTACCGAACCCGGTGATCACATTGACTCACAAATATCCTCAAGCACTTGTCTCATCCTGGCCACCACCTTTTCATTCTGCTGCCCACTGGAAGGTGCTACAGATGAAAAAGCATCTGTACCTCCAGACTACAGAAAAGCTTTTATCCAAATACCAAAGTACTGAACTCTGTCTCATAATACTGTGCATTGTCACCACTCTGAACACCCTGTGCAATATTATTTTTGCTCCAAGTTCTCATAATTCTTTTGTTTTAGTTGTATGAACCACTCAGTGATGCTGCAAATGTCACTGCACATCTGTACAATGACAAATAAAGGCATTCTCTTCTGTTCTATCCAACAATGTCTGTTAGTTCTGCACCTGTGAGATTCAACATGATTGTTGAGTCATTTATGTACAAAAAAAAAAATTCTTACATGTCTTTGCAGGATGTGAAGATGTTTTCTACAAGCTCCACATCATTGAGCATGAGGGCCAGGCGCAGAGCTTCTGGGTAACGATTGAACTTCCTAAAGATGTTCAAGGCACATCTCAGCAGCGCTGAGTTCTCTGGCTCAGGAACATAACTCACACAGCTGAGGAAGTGAAACACAAAGTTAAGAGATAGACACATTTCAGTGACAAATCACAAAATCATATTCAGACTATACAGCTAAACTAATGCTAAGCTAAACAAGGTTTGCGTGTTGTCAGTAAAGTGTAAAAATTCAAACACCTGGTGAGGTACAGGCAGACTTTGCCGTATGCATTTTCATCAATATAGTCCTCCAGCATGTCCAGCCTCTCAATCTCCATCAGCAGATCACATGCTTCATGCTCGGCATTGTGGGCCATGTTGTAGGGCACAATCTCCTTCACCAGTTTCAACAGTGTTTCTTGCTGGGTCTTATCATTCTCCTCTACCTCCTGCCACTCTTTAGCCACCTCACCTGCAAGGTGCCTGGAAGAAACAGATAAAGGTGTTTGTCACCAAAGAATGAAGTAACAAGAAACTAAAAAATGTCTTATGCTTATTCAAAAGAATCAAAAACCCATTATCTGTGACGCTTTTGTTATGTATTTCTATCTGCAGAGTGAACACATTGTTTAACAACTATAAAATCTCTTTTCTCATTTACAGTTGAGTAGGGTGAGATAATTACTGGTGTCTACTAGAGGTGGGCGATAAAATGATAATGATATGTATCGCGATTGACGCGTAATAATATCAATAGAAAATGCGCTCAATAGAACGTTCAATTTTTTTTTTCATTGAAATAAACCAGAGCAAAGATTCCGCTTTAAATCCACCCGCTTGTGAAGAAAGATTGGTTGGTCGGTCCTCTGGTGCCTAGCAACGTATGGACTGACATGCTAATAGCCAGTCATGGAACAGTATCAAACTCTGTTGCGCCACCTTGTTATCTCGCACACGCTCTCTTGTTTGTGTAACTTTCTTGAACCGGCGTGATGTGAGACACACGGTGAAAAGTGGAATACGAGCACGACAGCGAGCGAAGAAATTGTGAATAAAAAAGGAAAGGTCAGTTCACCAGTATGGCAGTTTTTCAGATTTTTTCAGTCGGACGTACTCAGACCAATGTTGTCTGCAAATTGTGCAGGACTGTCGTCCCCACCAAGACTGCCAATGCGACTAACTTGTTTTACCACCTTAGCCGATCCCACCCTTTGGAGCTCAGCCGAGTTTGTTAGCAACCAGCATCTACTGTTGCAAGATTGCAGCAACAGACCACTATGGAAAGGTATTCCACATCAGGGGCTAGCACTAATATATATAAGGATAAGGATATTTTAGAGTGTTTTTCATGGCTGTGTTGCCATTTCTGATGAAGGTTAAATTTGAAACAAATAAATGTTTAAATGATGTTGAAATAAAATGTTTAAATGTAGCATATTTTTCTACTAGTCCTTATTTTAAATAGGTCCAAAAAAAATTCAATAATTATCGATATCAACCAATATGAAGTACTTATATCGTGATACAGTTTTTAGCCATATTGCCCACCCCTAGTGTCTACAGTTAAAAGGAAGACCTGTGTGCAATATCCTTTAAACAATAAGCTTTACTGAAGCAGCTGTAATACAAAAACAAACAAACAAACATGTAATACATGCTCAACAGTAAAAGCCTTTAGTGTGTGAAAGACATGTAGAGCTGTAGCTTCTCATCTCTGTCTGACACACAGTGGAAAGCAAAGAGGCTGAAGAAAACCAAAGCATGTCAACTCTCACTGTAAGCAAACCAAAACCTTAGTGAATATAAAACCAAGTAGTTCTTAAATCAGTTCACCTCAACATGTCTAAACATGCACATCTTCCTACATAACCCACCTCCAAATGTTACACTTGTTAGGCTGATATGAGTTTATAGAAGTGATTTAAAAGAAGACGATGATTCTGAAATCTTGATCTCCTGAGCTAGATCATTCCAAAGCTGGGCTCTCATGGAAAATCATGGTCACCTTTTGATTTAAATCTCAACTTTGGAAAGGCCAGAAGGAGCCCCCTCTTAGGATCCAAGTCTGTAAG
Source organism: Apistogramma diplotaenia (assembly GCA_015052665.1). Classification (NCBI taxonomy): domain Eukaryota; kingdom Metazoa; phylum Chordata; class Actinopteri; order Cichliformes; family Cichlidae; genus Apistogramma; species Apistogramma diplotaenia. The sequence continues at coordinate 12,497 of VOQJ01001380.1, read as the reverse complement.
CAGACTCTTAAGTGGTTAACATTTCTAACTTTAGCTTTAGCCTTACAGAAATAATTTTATATTGCTTATACCCTTTGGCCCTAGTCTCATGTACCAAAAGGTATCTCATTATCAACAGAATCTTAGAGATACAGATTCTGTTTGCCTCCTACACAATATCATGTTACTAAGTTTAGCTACCCAAACAAAATATATGGTTGATTTAATATCTGGCATTATGTTAACTAAGTGTTCCACCAGGGGAAACACTGTAGAATCTCTCAAGACTACACGGATTGTCAACTTTTCCATTCACTCCATCTCCACCTTCTTTTACACAATGCATTTACTCTAAAACAGCAGAGATGACTGTACGTGTTGCACTCAGACTTCGTATAAGACTTGGAGGTGTGGACAACAACAGTAGTAGTTTTTCATTTTTATTCAACAGAAAATTTTCAGGATTCTGTTGTGGCATGACTTACCTGACGTATTCATGTCCCCAGGAGGCCAGCTCTTCTTGGGAGCCCAGCAGGCGGTACTTCAAACACTCCCTCTCACCACTCATGGTCATGGCGAGCACTGACACCACATCAGCACAGAAACGCTGCAACGACAGACACACATCGAACACTGAAACAATGTCTACAACCAATCCTAATGTTGAATGTTTATAAAATGTCAACCATTCAAAGCACTTTTAAATACAAGATCCTTTTTAATTACACATTCATACAGCCCTTTATCTACCTCATATCTATGGCCAATTTAAAATGAAATAAAAATTAAAAAAAGTTAAACCTTCATACATGTCTTTGGTCTATGGGAGGAAGCCAAAGCAACCAGAAGAAACCCATACAGGTACATAGAGAAGATCTCCACACAGAAAGCCCCAGCTGAGATTTTAACCAGGACCCTTCTTGCTAGCCACTCCACCACTACCCAAACACACAAGACTTTAAAACCTATACTTGTAAGATATGCATGTTGCAGGACTTTCCTACATATCACTAAAAATTCTTAATGGTCCCAGGCAATTTATCAAGCAGTTTATTTTCTTAGTCTCACATCAGATTTGTCCCGTTTATATAAAACAAACTCTTAAGAATGTGTCCACACATGAATTCGTCAGTTTTCTGGGTAATTCAAAAGCCTTACCTTGTTCTCTCCAGGGTCCATGCTCTCATAGATTTCTTTGAGCTTGCCATAGTGTGGCCGCAGGAATTTTAGGGGTTTAGGTACTGAGGTCATGGAGGTGGTCGAGGAGCGGATCTGTCTGCGCAGCTCTTCTAGCGCTGGGCGATACAGTGCAGTGTTCTTCTCCTGGAAATGTGATGAAAATATATTTTTTGTTGTAAGAATTTGCCCTATACCTGTGACCACAAGGAAGATGTTAAAAAATTTTGAATACTCACACTCAGTCTTTCCACCATCATCTCCAAGTCCTCTTGTAATTGCTTGTCTTCTTCTGACTGAAATAGTGAGAGGACAACATTATGATTACCTGTTAGCAAGTGCAACAGCTGGGCTGTTTTGAATTTGTAGCGGGGGAGAGGGTTTTCAAAGTGTTGTATAGTAAATTCAGTGAGCATGTGTGTGCTTTTGAGCAGCCTGACTCTATGGTGTGAATTTGAACATCCTAGGTCATATCGTTCTTGAGCACACACCTGAGTCTAATACAAGTGAAAACTGATCAGGACTCTAGACATTTCTTTCTATTAAATTAAATCTTATAACTATTCATCTCCAGCAATGGTGCAGGATGCAAAGCACTGCCATTTGCCGCCAGGCATCACTTAAATATAAACCGGTAAGTGGTTTTATGCAATATAATAACTATGTCCAATGAACCTGTCTAACTGTGAATGCTTGCTGGTGCTTTTAAAATTACTATAACGTGAAGGTTATTAATCAGTTTTTTATGGCGTTGTATGCATTTTTAACGAAATTGTAACGCTTTCGTTCAACCAAATCAGTTTGCAATATATAGTGATAACATACTAAATAAAAATAGAATAAAATAAAAACAAGCAAGACAGCAGTACATGCCCATGATTGCAGGGGAATACACTTTGTGTAAAATGCAGTCTAATTAGTTCACAGTTGTGTTATTCCAGAAGAGATTGTAAATCTTGCCGCGTGTGTTTGTGTCTTCGCGTTAGCTGCTGTGTCATACAGCGCGTCTCCCAACACTGAAGTTGACTAGCTGAACATGCTAGCAGAACTACAGTAAGCCAACACAGCGGACAGAACAACTAGCAAGCTAACGCTAGCAGACCGGCTGAGATAGGCTAGGCTAATATTAGCTAACAGAGGGTTATTGGCAGGATTTCAAAGGGCCATAACATGCTAATCAGTGAGAGTGGTGATATTGCATATGGGTAATAATTTCAGTCATATATATTAAAGCTCATTAGGCGTTTATTTTGAATGTTACTAACTTTGGCCCTCTCGACCATGTTGTCAAAGCGACAGTGACTAAGGCAAATTAACACGTCTGGCTACATTACATTTAAATGAATGAGCGAAAGGCGCATATTTACCAATTCTTGCTCCTCTTTCTTCTCTTTATCCTTCCCCGAGGGTTGCTGGCCCTTTTCCTTATCCTTCTCTTTTTCATCAGTCTTTTCGGGCTGCTTGTTCTCTTTATTTTTTGCCTCCTCCATAGTTGCAGGTCTATGAACTGACGGCTAGCAAACGGAACTGCTAAAGAGCCCGGAGCGCTGCTTCTTCGGTACAGATCGTCGATAGTAAGCTTTTCGTTACCGCCTCTGCTGGCGGACGGCTGTGAGTGTTGTGAGTAATTCAGGTGCAATAAAAACGTAAACAGGTAAGCGAAATCTCATATTTTCACCTTGTTAAAATAACGACCCAAGTCATTTTAATTAAAGTTTAATTTTGGCCTAAATCGTGTAGATTTCTATTTTCGCTTAGTTTTTTTGTATTTTCTGCAAACCCTAAAAATGACTTAGGCGATTATTTAAACATGGTAGCGATATTAAATATGAGATTTCTCATGATTTATAAGCATACTCCACTAAGACGTGTAATTTTGACTCCAATTTCACAGTTTTACGATGCCCAAAACTTTACCAGAAGTTGTGTCTTTTACACAGTTTTTTTCTCACATTAAATGTGAGGGGGGAAAAAAACTCCTGTAAAAAACAAAAAACGAATCTGATATATATTAACAAATAAGGTATTTAAATCCACGAGAATCTTCTAAAACCGCATGAGCTGCATGCAATTTTAAGTTGAATACTATTATTTCCTATTTTTTGTGAGTTTTTTAAAGTAGCAGGACTTGTCATGTGACTGCTCTGTCACATGTCTCTCACCGTTTCCTTCTTCATAGCGCTATGGCTTTTCACGCGTTTGCGCTGCTTCTCTGTCACTTAACCCTTTTTCTCACCCTCTTTGCTGGCGCAGAGGGTCGCTACTTCAGGTTCAGGAAGTTTAAGGAAACCAAGCAGGGATCTCGGTTTGAGGAGCAGTGGTTCACACAGAAACTGGATCACTTCAACGGTGCAGACACAAGAGTGTGGAAGCAGGTAAGGCTGTATGACAGATAAGGAAGCTTATCTATTGATCATAAGGAAGCTTGTTTAATTCGGACAAATATGTCAAGGTGCATGTGTCCATCTGTCAAAACAGTGGAGCCGTTTTGGCTCATTTTACACACTGCAACCCCACTGATGTGTTTCTCTCTGTTGGTTTCTACTTCCTGAGTATCTCTCACTCTGTTGTTCCCTCTCAGAGGTACTTTGTAAACGATGCCTTCTACAAGCCCGGTGGTCCAGTGTTTCTGATGATAGGTGGAGAGGGCCCAGCAAATCCAGCATGGATGGAGTATGGAAGCTGGCTCACCTACGCTGAGAAATTGGGAGCACTTTGCTTTATGCTGGAACATCGCTTCTATGGAAAGAGTCACCCTACAGTGTATGTTTATCACTCATTATTTCTTATTTATAATGAGAGAAATTTTTACATGCCTGTGGAGTTTTTCTTTTTCTTTTTTAAACCCGTCTCAACCATTATCCATTCCTGGACTTGGTGGATATATTGTTGGGGACTTGAGGAAGTGCACTGCCAAGTGTTAAGTCATTCAAATGAGCTATTCTCATATTTTTTGCTAAAAGTTGCCAGTGTTTTCTTTAAAGTGACTTTTGCCAGATTCACTCTGTGTGTAGAAGCTGTGGCACAAATACAGGCAGTTTTGATTCAGCAAGTTTAATGGAATAGAATAGAATGCCTTTATTGTCATTATACAGCCATACAATGAGATTGGAGGGCCACTCCTGTTCGGTGCGTAAAATAGAACCTTTTAAAATACAGAAAGATCAGATATTGCATCTTTATTTATAAAGCACTTTAAAAGAACTACTAAGTGCTGTACATTAAAACACAAATAAATAACAATTATATAACTCTTACATATATTTATATTTTTTATTTTTTATATATATTTAAAAATCAGAGATTAAAACTAGGTCCAACTGGAGTCGAACGCCAAAGAAAAAAAGATGGGTTTTAAGACTAACTTTAAAAGTGGACAGTGAAGGGGCCTCTCTAACATGCAAAGGCAAGTCATTCCATAGCTTAGGACCAACAACGGCGAAGGCTCTGTCCCCTCTAAGCTTCCTTCTTGATCTTGGTACCACCAGGATAGTAATTTTAAAATCACTGTCCACCTTTAAACCAATATCAGTAACAACGGGTTTAAAATATACTTCCAAGGGTCCCAAATCAACAGAGGAAGACTCACATGAGCCACTGGGTCCAAACACAATCACCTCTGTTTTCTTTTCATTAAAATTGAAAAAGTTCAGGGCCAGCCAAGCGTTAATATCACCTAGGCACACCAGGAGAGGTTTTATGGATGAGACATCATTCTGCAAATAAATTTGGCAATCATCAGCATAAAAATGGAACGAAATTCCATGTCTTCTGAGGATCGAACCCAGAGGCAGTTGCTCAGGATGGCTAATGTGGTAGTAACTGGTTACACTCCAAGTGGTGGCAAGATAGTAGCTCTGTTAGCTTGGGGTATAGCAGATCAAGGGTTTTATTTTCTCTGGTAGCACAGTCAACAAACTGTGTGAATCCGGTCAGGTGGGAGGACAGAGGAACCTGAAATTATGAAGTGTGCCTCTGGATGATTAGTCTGTATCCTAGCAACAGTTTCATAGAGAACTTCACATGCAACTTTGGCTGCTGTCTTGGCTGAAATGTACTCAAGTATTATTATGAAATGACTGAATTCTCTTGGTACATAATGTACATGCCAACTGCCAATAATTCAATATTAGAACAACACATCCTGTCCTTGACATTGATATGTGCAGAATAACACCATCTCTGGTTCACAAATAAAGTCAGACCCCACCTTTTGTTCTTTCTATTAGCGTCTCTGTCTGACCATATGAAGGTGAAACCAGATAGATCTGCATTAGAGTCTGAGATGTTTTGCTTCAACCATGTTTCAGTAGGTTCTTCACTTTTGGGCAGAGTTGACATTTCCGATGATGACTGTTGGCAGAATGGGCTTCCAAGCCTTCACCTTTGCATGAGCATTGCAACCACAAAACACCTCTTTATCTCAGCTGGCAACAAAACTTTACTTTACTTTAAAATGTTACTTTTTTATTTGATTGCATCTTTTTTTTTCTCTTTCTCTCTTTTTGCTGGGGGGTGGGAATTTTTTTTGGGGGGGGGGGGATATTGTGACAAATTACTGGAACAACTCACTCATGTTCCCCTTCAGTTTCAAGTCATGAGCTAAAATAAGTCAAATGCAGAAGTGCAGTAGCAGCATATGCCAAATATGTTTACACAAAAAAAAAATCAGGTTTGCTTTGTTGTGCTCCAGTGAGCTGAAATATGTTAACAGGTGTCTTTCAGGTGGTTAACGTCAGTTTGTCTCCACACAAGAAGCTTCTGCCATGGCACGCTGCTCTTGAGCAAGTGCAAAGCACTTTTGCTGAGAAAAATAACGTTTAAAAGTACTTCTCATGAGTTATTAAATAAAGCAGATAAACTGCATTTTCCAGTGGAAGAGGTATGTCGGTGAATCCTGGTTAAGAGAGGCTGTTTTTAAGCCAGTGTCAGACAGCAGCCATTATCATGTGTTATCTGCGGTGGCCCTGATGTGGAAAATACAATATAAAATGCGAAAACCTAGATGTTTTTCCATAAAGGGAAATGTTTCCCTTTGGTTTTTCTATTTTTTTTTTTTTTAAATAATAATGTTAGATTTTTGTTCTTTTCAGTGCCACCGTAGTTCACAGCTGCTGGAGGGCATTCAGCAACTGTGTTTGTGCACACTGTGTGATCAAAAATAATTTACACTTAAACCACCAGCTTAACATTTTTCAGCTTTTTTCCTCATCACCACTAGATGGCAGCCTTGCATTGTCCCCATAGCCCTGTCCACGGATGCAATAACATATCATCACACTCCTTTCTTCATTTAGAGACCTCAGCACAGGCAACCTGCGTTTCCTCAGCAGTCGTCAGGCATTGGCTGACCTAGCACACTTTCGCACCGTGATTGGTGAGAGCCGAGGGATGACTAACAGGAAGTGGGTGGCGTTCGGCGGGTCGTACCCGGGCTCTCTAGCTGCTTGGTTCAGGCTCAAGTACCCCCATCTGGTCTATGCTTCTGTGGCCACCAGTGCACCTGTTTATGCCACAGTCAACTTTCCAGGTAAGAAGAGACGTGATGAAAAAGCATACACACAAATAACATAATAAAGACCTTATAAATGTTATGTTTTTATATTTTAACACACTTGTGCATTTAGGAAACAATTGGAATACCAGATTATGTTGTTCAGTGTTACATTCAGCTGTACATAATGCATGAAGCAGCCCTCATTGAAAAGCGTATCCTCTTTGAGGATTTATTTTTCCTCCACTGACAAGCAGTATCAGCATCCTTGCCAAACACATGAAGCATCAAATCAAACCTCTCGACAAATTTTCCAGTTTTGCTCAGTGTCTTGGAAGTAAAAAGCCCAGACACATCAAAGATGAGGGTTCTTTCTCTATCTGTGTCTCTGTTGTGTTTGGCCGAGTGCTTTGTTTTTCTCCGGAAGGCTGCAGGCTGGAATCAAGGTCAGAGGAGCTTTGAACATGGACTTACTCCTCCACCCACACACTTGTGCTGTCTTTAAAACACTATCACACACATTCAGGAGACATTCCTTTTGGATTTAGGGACACACGAGACACAACACCTGGGATGTTCAGTGTACATGGTGTGCTGATGTCACATGTCTCTTTTGTCCATGATTATCATTTCCCAAAACAGCCCAGGAGTAAGTCAGCATTGCTAACAGTAAGAGCTCGGCTTTCGCTTGAGGGAGGGGAGGGAAGGAATTCCAGGATTGATTGCTGTGGAGTTTCTCTCCTGAGCTTTTAGATTTTCATAAGCTGTGAAGTTCACTCATCATTTCACTTTCAGCCTCACCGAAACCCAAATAAATACTCTCTCAAGCATTTAAATGGAACGTGATTCACAGGCTGTTTTGAAGAGAAATTGCACTGCTTCCTGTATGTTTAACCAAGGTTTATTGTGTGTGCACTATTGTGGTCTTTTTATAGCAGCCCAGGTTTAAGTGTCCACCCCACCCTCTGTCACTGTGTTTTTTGTTTTTTCATTTCCCAGAGTACTTGGAGGTTGTGTGGCGTTCGCTAGCGTCAGAGAACACAGAGTGCCCAGTGCTGGTGAAAAAGGCTTCAGATGACCTCGCTGAACGCCTGAAAGACCCCCAAACCTATGACAACATCACCAAAGACTTCAAGTAGGGTACACTTACTCTCCGGAAGTGTTCCTTCTTTAGTCTGTTGTTTACTGTGAACTCAGCAGGGCCTCAGGTTGAGGCAGGTTATATAAAAGAAGTGGGAATGGAAGCACATCCGTCTGAGTAGATGTCTTTAATATGGTCGTCTCAGCCAAACGGCTCTGAGCACAGAAGCCCTGTCCAACAGCTGATCAAGCCTTTATGAGGGGCAGCCGGACAGAAGAAAGTTGGCTTAAATAGAGGGGGGGGGGGGGGGGGGGAAGGGGGTTTTTTTTTGTGGGGGGGGGGAAAAAAGTGTTCTCTTTTAAAAA
>VOQJ01001374.1:3740-17158 GCA_015052665.1 Apistogramma diplotaenia | reverse complement strand
GCAGGGCACACTCACCTTCCTCCGGGGCTTCCTGCAGTGCAGTGGCCGTGTGTGGAGCCGGCTCTCGCTACCGGTCGGTGCCCGGTTCGCTCCACTGCGGCCGTTGTGGTCCTTGATGGGCCAATAATCGCTTTAGAGCTTCTTGTTTGCACGGCTGTGTTGTACATTGGTAACCTGGAGCAGACATTTGCTCGATACCTCATGAAACGAAGTGGTAAACCGTGCGTGCAGCTATGGCCGCAGTTCGGAGGTCGGAGGGCTCAGAGTCTGACTGCCGCTTTAGTCAGCGCCAACCAATAGGGAGACGTCTTACATCGTTCGTCTTTAGGCCCCGCCCACTACGTTCACATTTCAGGACTTCAAAAAACTGTGAGTTCAACCAAAAACTTAGAGCTTCAAAACCACAAGTGTGAGAAGCTCAACCAAAGATTTCTGACATGCGCAAATAAAAATTTAGGTTTGGCAAATAACTTTTTCTCTTCATGAGAAAAAAGTGAGTCATTTGAATAAAAAAATAGTTTTATAGACAAAACTTTTTTTTTTAAAGTTAAAATATTCCATTGCAAAAAAAAATTATTTGATTGCAATTCAGAAAATTTTGACCACAATTTATTTTTTTGATTGAGATGAGGTTTTTTTTGTTTGAATAATATTGACACAAAATTAACTCCATAGAAGTTTACTGCAATTAATTCCCTGAAACCAAAACAAAACAAAACATCCACTGGAAAACGCAAAACTGGAAAACACACATGATACACATGAGGCAATTAGGGGAATAGGACACAGCTGGGGAACACAGGTGAACAGACTCAAACTGACAAGACAAGGAGAAGCAAAATGAAACATGGAGAGCTCAGGGAAACACAGAATTACTGTAAATACGAATAAACTAGAACCCAGAGCAGAACACAAAGCAACCAGGAATGATTAAAAGAAGGAACAAACCTACTAAGAATCAAACAGACATTACATAACAAAATTTGAAAATCCAAAACTCACAGACCCAGGATTGTGAGCTATAATGTTATAACCATCCAAAGCAGACTTTCTATGACATTGTGAAACTATGGCGTACACCACAAGTCTGTATGATGTCATCCTTATTTTAACAAATACACTGTTTTTTTTTGCTTATGGAAAAGAACTGCTCACAGTCCTAAACTACAACAGCAACATCTCTGATTGGTGGAGGTTTCTGTAACCGTGGAAATGTTTAAACCCACGAGTGACACGTTGCCTCAGAAACCACAAGAGCAGTGATTGCCGTCAGGAATGAACTGTGAACTGTGAACTGTGAACGTTTCTGGGATTTACTGGATGGAGGTCCATGTGAGGTAAATGTCCAGTCCAGTCAGATTAGACATTAGGTGCTATCTGAGAAGTGCAGCTAATACTCAGGAGCATTCATGGGTGGGGTGTGGGGGTCATGTACGCTGCTTCCTGCAGGCTTTATCTCGGCAGGCAGTTTGACTCCTTTGCCAAAAATCAAACAAGAGTATTTCCAGCTTTGCAAACACATCTGAACTGGACTATTTCCTGCTCCATGCCAACACAGATGAAACGCAACAAGACCCTACCGAGCTCTCTCCAAACTGTCCAAAGTTTATCTGTGGAAACAACTGTTTTAATCATTTTAGCATTCTGACTGTAATAGTTAAAGCATCAACAGAAAAGAGGTAAACCTCACCATATTACAGCAGGGCTATAATCGTTTTTAGGTGCCTGATGCATAATTGTGCAATTTGTGCAAATCTTTTTTTTCCCCATATTTATGATTATGGCTGCAAAGTTTGCAGTTGTATTGTATGAAGCACTGTGGATCTGTTCTTGAAGTAGGAGCAGCAAATAGATCTTAATCCAGTGATGATCTGCTTCTTAGTCACTGCTGGTCATTAAATGACCTCTTAATGTTTTTTGTGACCGTTTCCTGCAGGCCAGCGAATTCTCCAGTATCAGAGTGATGTCCTCGAGACGGTTGTGTTGGTGAACCCATCAGAGGAGACCGCTGTTTCAGAGGTGAGTCACATTCAGACAGCGTAGACAAAACAGCCGCAGGGTGATGGTGACCATGTGTTGTGGTTCCTGCTGCACACTTGGAAATGTTCTGTATTTTCATTTACGTCACACTGAGGCGTTTTAGGTCTAAGTGTTCAGTGTGAGTTGAACTCAGTTTGGCTTATTAAGAACATAGCGATACCTGCTGTTCACCGTTGAGCCCCCGCTCAGAGGTCCACGTCTCGCTCCTGGTTTGATAATCTCTCCTCTGATTACCATGAGAACACTCTGTCACTCTCAGCTGAAGCCCCACAGTGTGAGTCAGAGACCGTTTTGATATTAGCCCTCAGATTTGCTTGAATATCAGTGTGTAGAGATAGATCAACTTCATAGTTTTGATTGTTACAAAAATCCACTATGGTTTCCTTTGGTTTTAATGCAGTATCCATGGGAAACCATAGTGGATTTTTGTAAGGGACTATTTACATTCATGCATTCCTTGACATGTTACATCTGTCTGTAGATCAGTGTGAAACTATTGGTAAGTGCTGACACACCTGATCCCTCAAGCTGGTCTGGAATCATTTCCTTAAGACCACAGCGCCTTCAGCTAGTCAGCTGCTTATGACTAAATCAAGATTTGAAATGTGCTTAAAACGGATCCTGTTTGTTGCCTCTTTTGCTGAGCAAAAATAGAAAAATCCCTTTTCAATCTGTTTTGGGTATTAAGTGGTATGATTTTATTAACACACTCATTTTTAGACTGCTGCATTTATATGAGGTAGAAAGAGCAGTTTTTGCTACCAGAATGTTTGACTTTTTTCCTTAAACTCATAGTGTATTTTTAGTCTACCAGTCATCATTCAGTGGTTCATTGTTGACTGATTCACATGAGAGAAGGGACAAACTGTGCAGCTATGAAGCTCATTTCCAGCTCCATATTTTTATTCTTGGACTATATTTGAGAAGCTTTGCATGATGAAGCCTTGGTGCAGCCCGTCACTGACTGATCTGCACCAGAATCCTCATTTGTGTGACAATGCACCGATTTCTTGTCACTGCTTTACAAGGAATCCTTTTCTTGGCAGTTTTGCATTTAAATGACTTTTATAATACTCTGTATATTATAGAGTCTTTGTCAAAACTGGAACTTTTACATGGAATATGTAATCCTGTATGTCCCTGTATCCTGTTCCTGTGTCCTACACCAGATATTTTTCACAAAACATATTTATTAAGAACAAAATGAATCTTCTATTCTATAATTAATAAATCCTAATTTATTGCCTGAAACCAGCTTTTTTTTCTCTTTCTCTGTTTGGCCGCCTTTCACAAACAGAAGGTTGGAATAGCAGGTGTGTGTGTAGAATAAAAGGACCCCTTTAGATGTTTGTATACCTCTGAATCAGCCCAGGACACATTTGGGCACAAAAGATTACTGAAGATATACTAAATATACTAGTAGCTGTTACAGTGGTTATACTGTCCTCTTCCCAGACTCACTCACTGATCACTGACTGTGCTGCAAATAAGCTGCTGATCCTGAGCGGCCAGAGCTCTGAGCAAGGAGGTGACATCCTACTGCAAAGTGGAGCCTTCACGTGGCAACATTTCTCCGACATCCTCTCCAGCCCTCAAGTAAGCCAAGCATGCTTTCACTCTGAATACTTCTGTGTATGTGTATACGTCAACTTCTAGTTATAAAAATTGTTTTAGGTCATTTTTCCCTGTTCCTGTGCTTGATTGAAGGTGATTGAAGTCTTGTCCAGGGCCTCTTCTGAACAGCCGTCGAAGCTTACTGTTTCCTGTCAGGGAGACGGGGGCTGGAGCTCCCTGGGCCAAAGCCAGGAGCAGCAGCCACTCCAAAATCTTCTGGAATACCGCCTGAACCCCGAACCCCACCTCCTCGACATGGACGGAGTCACAGAGTTTACACAGTATGTTGCAGAGACAGTGGATGTGCCATCACCCTTTGACCTTCTGGAGGCCCCAACCTCTGGTGGGTTTCTGAAGCTGTCCAAACCCTGCTGTTACATCTTCCCTGGAGGTCGGGGAGACTCTGCTCTCTTTGCCGTCAATGGATTCAACATCCTGGTGGACGGAGGGTCTGAGCGGAAGTCATGCTTCTGGAAGCTGGTCCGGCACCTGGATAGAATTGACTCTGTTCTGCTCACCCATATTGGAGCAGACAACCTCCCTGGGATCAATGGACTGTTTCAGCGAAAGATTGCTGAGCAGGAGGAAGAGAAGAACCAAGATTCTGGCTCAAGCAGCAATGGTGACTGGATGAAGAACCTTATCTCCCCTGAGCTCGGGATTGTGTTCTTCAATGTCCCAGAAAAGCTACGGATGCCTGAGTCCACTCTTAAGGTAAAGCGAAGTATTGAAGAAGCATCTCTGACATTGCAGTACCTCACCAAGCTCGGTATCACACCAGAGCCTCTTCACAGAGTAGTGAGCAACACCATTGAACCTATCACACTGTTCCACAAGCTCGGTGTGGGAAAGTTAGACATGTATGTTCTAAACCCTGTAAAAGAAAGCAAAGAGATGCAGTTTCTAATGCAAAAATGGGCTGGAAACAGCAAAGCCAAGACAGGGATCACGATGCCAAATGGTAAAGAAGGAGAAATATCTGTCCCCTATTTAACATCAGTCACCGCTCTCATTGTGTGGATTCCTCATCGTCCCACAGAAAAGATAGTCCGGGTGCTCTTCCCAGGAAATGCACCACAGAATAAAATATTTGAAGGCCTTGAGAAACTGAAACACCTGGACTTCCTGCGATACCCAGTGGCTACCCAAAAAGACATATCATCCGGTCCACCACCTCCCATCATCAAACAAACTAAAATAAGATCAAGAACTGACAGCAAAGAGAGTCTGAAATCTTCACCCAAGCCACATTCTAAAACCACTAAGAAAGAAGCCAGTGGGCCAGAGGACGAGTCAAAGAGTGATACCGGTAAAGAAAATAAAGTTGATAAGAAAGAAGAGAGGAAACCCAAAAGTGACAGTCTGAAAGCAACCAAGCAACAGAAAAACAGTGAAGTAGCCCCTGGAGTTGACAAGACCGAGAAAAAGAAAATATCCAAGGAAAAAGCTGCCAAGCAAGAGAAAGCATCAAAGATGGATGAGAAGAAGGACAAGGAGAAAAAGGAAATTAGGAAAGAGAAACGTGAGGTAAAGAAAGATGAGAACATAAGAAAGGAGGAAAAAAAAAGTAAAGCCAAGGAGGGCAAAAAGAAAGACCCCAGTAAACCTGAACTGAGAAAAATCACCAAACCAGACCTGAAACCACTAACTCCTGAGGTGAGAAAAACTTTGCACAAGGCCAAGACTCAAGCTAAACCAAAGGGTGACAAAAATAAAGCAGTGAAAGAGGAAGCAAATGAGAAAAAACCAATTCCAAAGAACATCCCTGAAGAGGTTAATGCAGCAGCTCTGGCTGACAGGTCCATTGTGTCATCACCCGAAGACCTCACCGAGGACTTTGAGGCTCTAAAACAAGAGGAGTTGTCCAAACAAAAGACGGCGTCTCTTCAGAAAGATGTGAGGCCTGAACTATCAGTGCACACCGACGCTAAAGTTTCTTCCTCAGTTTTCCCTGACGAAAAAGCCACAGCCCCAACCGCAGAGATGAAATCTGCTTCACCCAAATCACCTATCAAACAGGAAGTGGTGGCACCTACTCAAAGGAAGAATGATGGCAGTGATGGTTTCAGTAACAAGTATGAAGAAGAGAAAATGAAAAAATATGATGGATACTTCATGAAGGACGACATAAAAGACAGATCAAAGAAGAGCGACAGCTCAGAGGAAGAGGGCGATGTAATTGAGAAAGCTGAATTTGAGGGAACAGAAGACGATGAGGTCCTGAAGTATAAAACCGAGGAGGTGAAAAAAGAAAAAGCAAAGGAGTGGGACACCAAGCCATTTGAGCACAAACCGTTACCGACTCCAGCATCTGGACAGGCAGTGGGAGCATCTGCCTCTGAGCAATTCTCCTTTATACAAGATGAGACCATACCTGGATACTCTGAGACTGAGCAGACCATCTCTGATGAGGAGATCCATGAGGATATGGAGGACAGGATTCCACAGCTGCACTATGATGTGGGCTCTTATGACATCTCTGTTCCCGATGTCCCTGGCACCTTTGAGTCAATGCATGGTATAAAGGAGATGAAGAGCTCCACTCTGTCTGATGTTGCAGATGTCAAACCCAAAGCCTTTATGGCAGGTCCCGAGCCTGAGCTTGCACCTTACCCCACCATCATTGCTGCTCCTCTTGCTGAAGAGGAGCACATCTCCTCAGCAACATCCATCACAGAATATGACAAACTGTCCTCATTTGCTACGTCTGTAGCTGAAGACCAGTCCATTGCCTCTGTGACAGCGCCTCAGACTGAGGAAACTGGGAGGAACTCTCTCCTACTGGACACCATCAACAGCGTCCCCTCACGTGCAGAGGCTGCCCAAGGGAAGGACTATCTCCACTCTGCAGGAACCATCTCACCCACATCCTCTCTAGAGGATGACAAGTGCTTTAAGTCTCCTTCCTCTGATGAGTACCAGCCCAACATCCCTGAGATGGAGGGTGATGTGAATATCCAGTCAGTCCAGGATGAAGAAGACGATGATGAGGATGAGGATGAGGACCAGACACCAAATGTTGACATCCCTCTGGGTAAACTTCAAGAAGGCTACGAACATGCAGCCTCCATGATGCTCCAGGAGAAGGAGAAATCTCCCTCTTCCATCTTTTCTCCTCCCCCGTTCTCCACTACACAGTACTCACCCACACAGGGTGTCAAAGAAAACCTCTTTACTACAGAGGGATTTAAGACTGGTGTTGAAATAAAGCCTGTATCACCCCCTCCTCCATCATTCTCCCCTGGACTAGACTCCCACTCCAGGCAGGAGAGTGAAGAAAGATGCTTAAGTCCAGATGACAGCACCATGAAACTTGCCTCACCCACTCAGTCTGTGCCCACGAGCAGTGGCTACTCTCCGACAGAAGAGAAGCCCTTTAAGACTGAGGACAAAGACGAGGCAGTGATCAGCACGAAAGCCGACATCCAGAAAACAGAGAAATCTGTCACTATCTCTGACAATACGTCCTTCATTGGTGTGTCAGGTGACAAGACAATGTTTGAAGCATCTGAAGAATCTGATGAGGATGAGGATGATTTTTATGCCAAAAAGGATCTACAGCCTACCGTCAAGGCAAAGCTTATGGAGGCAAAAGAGGGTTGCTTCTTGGATGATGACTTTAGTTTTGTGGCAAAGTCTACAGAGAAAGAGGTCGAGAGTTCAGACAAAACAAATGTGGCCTTTAGCACGAAGGAGAAACCAAAATCTCAAGTGATGTTTTCAGATGAGGACGAAAATGATGATGACTTTCCAAGTACGGTAGTTTCCAAGCCGTCGCCAACTGATCAAGATAAAGCAGAGATTATGAAAGACAGCACAGAAAAAACAGACGTCATTATTAAAGAGCCTGAGAAAAGTGTTCAGTTCAATCTGTATGATTTTCCCGAAAAGGAGGGCAAAGCGAAGGCCGCATATGTAAGACAAGACACTCCCTATGTACATGGCAAAACATTCTCTTACAGTGACATTTATGACAGCAAAGCAAGCTCAGTGGACTCTGATTTCTATCGTCAGGAGTCTGTAGATAAGATGGAGAAAGACGTAACAAAGGGCGATGTGGATCTACTGAAACACAAGTCCCCTTCCCCAGTGACAGTCATGGGCAAGATGTCAGAAAAGGAGGGATTGATGGTCTCTTATGGAAAAGAGTCCTCCACCTCATGGTTTGACTCCAAGAGCACTCCAGCTACCGTTCCATTTGAAAAAGAGGTCAAAGAGAAGGAGACGTTTGATCATAGTGAAAGTAGCCGATTCCCTTCAGTGGCTGACAGACCTGAGGCATGGACCACTTCTCTATCATCAGAAAAGGACTTCAAAAGCCAGACTGACAGCAAAAAGCCCTCAGCTCACTCTCCAACGACAGCATCTGGAATAGACAAACTGGCTGCCTCAGGCTACAAC
Organism: Apistogramma diplotaenia; assembly: GCA_015052665.1. Classification (NCBI taxonomy): domain Eukaryota; kingdom Metazoa; phylum Chordata; class Actinopteri; order Cichliformes; family Cichlidae; genus Apistogramma; species Apistogramma diplotaenia. The sequence goes on along the minus strand of VOQJ01001374.1, from coordinate 9,103 downwards.
GAGAAGGGAGCATGCCTAGAGATTGACATGCGAAAGCTAACAGCGAGAGATGAGGAGGACTATGATGATGAAATTGTTTATGATGATGATGAGGAGGAGGAAGATGAAGAAGAGGAGGAAGAGGATGATGAAGGTGCTGTTGATTCAGATGTGGAGAAAGGTGCTAAAGAGAAATCTGAAAAGGAAGTGAAAAGTCCAGTCAGTGAAATGCTCGGCTCAAGCAGGCCTGAATTTATGGCTTCTATGGCTGGATATGGTTGTAGCAGTCAGGGGCAGCCAGATATTAAAGACAGCAGCTCTAGCTCACTCACAGTGGTTGAAGATAAAGCCAAGACCGATTCATCATCCTTAAGTGGGAAGCCTGTGGATTTAGGAGCTGCAGGTTTCTCTAGCTACTCGTCAGGGTTTGAATACTCATGCGGAAGTGATGAAAAAGAGCCGTTTTTATCCGGTCAGAGTGCAGACAAAGGAAGAGACGACTTAACTTTGAAATCAGCAGATGACAGCTATTACCAGAACGACAGAGCTGATCCCGATTTTGAGAAACAAAAGACACCAGATCTTCTGAGTAAGAGATCGCTGGACACAAGCTTCCAGTACACAACCACCGCTGCTCCTGGGTTCTCCTCCTCTTCAGCCTACAGCTATTCCTCCTCCACCTCGGGCTCCCTTTCCACCAGCCGCCAGTTTGGAGAGGAGCTGGAGACACCTGCCTCTGCCGAGCCTCTCTTTGAGTACTCCTCCTTTAAAGATGAACACTCGCCTGTTACAGATTCTCCATTCTCCAGTTCTGCAGTTGCAAAAGATGACTATTTAGAAGTATCTGAGAAACAAATTATGGCTACAACCACAGCTGAGTCTACCTCCAGTTTAGCCCGATTCTCACCTCTCAGTCCTTTCGAAGAGGTTAAATCCTTCCCCTCCCTCTCATCCACTACCCTTACTGATGACAAGAAGGAGCCCATGACATCATTAGGTGGCGTAACAGATAAGGTCTCTCAACCTGACTCTTTCTCTAAGCCTGGGTGGCCCGAAGGGTCCCAGCTGGAAACAGCTGGTGGATTTGGGGCCTCAGCAGGAGGACTATTTTCTCAACTTCCAGAGTTCTCCAAGGACAAGGAGGCAGCTAGTGCTGCACTGTTTGGTGTCACTTCTTCGCCTCGGCCAGACATTGAAGGCAAGCATTACTTCGAGGAGACCGAAAGCAGCGAAGAGGAGGATGAGGAAGCTTATATGCGTGAGATGACTCGGAGGTCTCCTTCCAGTGGCCTGGCTAGTAGCCTTTCATTTTCTGACAAGCCTGTTGCTCCATCTGTCACTGAAAAGACAGGTGGAGCACTTCCAGATGTTCTTGGGTCCTACATTCCCTCAACTCTTCAGGCCAGCAGCCCGGACACAGCAAATGGCCCCACAGAAGTCAGCACTAGCTCCACCCTCCCTCCTGGAGGAGTAGCCAGCGGTGCAGCATCAGGCCCAGCCAAGCCAGATTCACAAGAGGGAGCAACTGGATATATAAGGAGTTCTTATGAGTGGGAAATACCAAAGCCCCAGATGGGAATGGTGCCCGGAGACTCTCCTCCTCATTACCGTCACGATGATGAGTTTGAAGAGGAATGTGAGATGGAGCCAGAGCATCCTGCCCGTCCACTTTCACTCTCCTCAACCGATCAGCCGTTCCGGTCACCATTCTATGCAGAGGAGTGCAGCCGGGGAGGGCAGGACGACGATGATGATGACAGTGATCAGGATGTACCCATAGGAGCCACCTCCTCTTATACCAGCCGCACTTCTCCGGGATATTCATCTTCTGAGTACAGGCAACGCAAAGAAGACCTCTCACCTTCCTTCATCAACCCCTGCATGCGTCAGCTCTCCAGTGATGAGGACGATGAGGAACAAGGCCGCAGAAGTGATCAGTCACAGGAGGGTGATGAGCATGACCTGTCGGTCAAGAGGAGGGCTCACAAACAACCCCATCAACACCCCTCCCACAGCAGGGACAGCAGCTCTCTGCACCAAATTGGTGGGATGTCGGCAGGGTTGGGTCTAGCTACAGAGGACACTCCACCCACTTCCGTTAGTGAATCTTTGGCCTCTCAGTCAGATTCTGATGCACCACCAGGCACTGAAGAGTACCCTTCAGTTACTGGTGAAGACAACATGGACTCAGATGAAGACGTTGAGTACATGCCCGTTGATAAAACTGCCACAGGAGGAGGCAGCCATCAGTTTACTTCTAGGAGGAGCCATGATCCTCCTCCTGCTCCCCTCATGGATCCCTCCCCACACCCCCAACGACCAGATGTTTGCATGGTGGATCCTGACTCTTTAGACAATGGCTCCCTTAAGAAAGAGACAAAAACCAAGAGCTTGAAGAAGACTGCAGGCAAAACCAAATCAGGATCACCAGCTAGGCGCAAAAGGTCTCCCATGCCTGTCAAACAGACCCAGTCTCCTCGTAGTGCCTCACTAAAAAAGAAGGAGGCAGACAAGAGCTCGCGGATGTCTCGTCTTTCAGACGGACAAGGCTCCAAAGATGATGACCATTCCAGATCAAGTTACAACCCTGGCAAAGGGCTGACTAATGGTGTCAAAAGCAGTTCAGGTGAGAATTAAAATGATAACATAAGCTTTTTACATGTATCAGTTCATACTACACAAAAGGAAAGTTTCTAACCAATGATAAGAGTTTGGCTTTCTTCTCACACCCAGGTTCTCAGAAGTCAGGCTCTGTGGCTGCTCCTGGACAACCCATTTATGTGGATTTGACTTACATTCCCAACCACTGCAGTGCCAAGAATGTGGACCAAGAATTTTTCAAACGCATTCGTTCTGCGTACTACGTGGTGAGTGGCAATGATGCAGCGAGTGGGGAACCAAGCCGAGGAGTCCTCGATGCACTGTTGGATGGCAAAGCTCAATGGGGATCAAACCTACAGGTATTGTTTACTTGAGTTTTATCCCACAGGTCCAAGTTGTCATTAGTGATGACCTTAACACTAACGCCAGCCCTATACTGTTTTTATTAAATTGTTCCTCCAAGTTCTAGTAATTGGGGAACAAAGAAAATAATAATTCTGACACATAAGAAACTGTTCTTTTTTTTCTTTTTCTAAAACATAGGGCTAGGGTTATTGTTAGGGTTATGAACTATGGTGGCTTAGACTTCAAAAGGGTTAAGATGTTGATCTGCCAAGTTATGTCCCATTCTGCAGTATGAGAGTTAATGTTTAAAGATAGTTTTGACTTTGATGTTCAGTATCACAGTTCAGTATCACCGCTGATAAAATACCTTCCTCTGGTGGGTTGTTGTAGTTTCACTGCAGTATGCAGCTGCCGCTTAGAACCGCAAGCCCGACTTTCTTTAAATCAGACACTGGAGTAACCAGTGTTACTCTCTGCCATTACCAGAAACGTGTATGATAATATCTAGAGAAGTTATACTGTCCCTTATTGCTGCAGGAGCCGGGCAGAAGGCATTAAGTGTAACAAACTGTGCTAGCCTGAAGACTAGCTAGCCAGTGCACACTCTACAATCCTGCTCTTCAGTGGTCACTTGCCAAGAGCTGCTGTTACATTCACTTCCTGTACTCTAACATGAATGCTCAGATGTCAGAGCCATCTACCTCTTCCTCCTGTGTTGGTTGAGGGCTTACTGAATGCTATACAGACCTATAAACCCATATGCCGACAACCATGATGCCAATGCTGAAGGTTTAAAATGGGTTTCACAAACCAACGGGGGACTTGACTCTGGTGTTTTATATAAGGTCTATTAGAGTGCTACTTCAGCTACTACTCTTATTGATGTCTCCCTGTCAGGTGACGCTCATCCCCACCCATGACACTGAGGTGACCCGTGAATGGTACCAGCAGACACACGAGAGGCAGCAGGAGCTCAACATCATGGTCCTGGCCTCCAGCAGCACCGTCGTCATGCAGGACGAGTCTTTTCCAGCCTGCAAGATCGAGTTTTAAGATCTCTTTTGTCTCCTCTCTCCCCTCCTACTGGCCTCCCTGGTGTAGACCTGTTTTTATTTACTCTTCTCTATAGCCTGATATGCAAATGTGTCTCTGCCCCAGGCACGTGGAGTCAAGTTGTGTGGAAAGGAGAAACAGATCTGGATAACTGTGTTTTTCTAGATTTGTATTTATTTATAAGCTTGTCGTGGCTGTCGCCATTTGTATAACAGATTTGTTTTTGGGTTTCTTTTTATTATGCATTGCAATATTAATATTCAGTCTTGTGAAGGGAAGAGTTTCATTTTCTGTCTCTTAACCTGTTTTTTCCTTATCCTATAAGACAAAGATTTTTGTTTATTGGATAACACAAGATACCCGTTGTATTGTGAAAGCAATACAACTGAGCTTCTAATTGGCATCGATTAAAGCACAATTAAAGCCAGCAACAAGCAACTCCTTCCCCAAAATCAAGCTTTTCATATTTGAGATGATCTAAGCTACTTTCAGCCGCCCTGTTATTCATAGGGGAATCCTTCCTGTTAGGCAGATGTGTAAAGCACTGCACTATGGAGCCAGTCACATCAGAGCTGATCAGTTTTAAACATTTTGCTGATAAAATATTGTGATGAATTTCCTCTGCATTTCTCTTTCTGTCTCTTTGTGGCTCCTACTTATGTAGTGAAATAGAAACCATAGATCCAGAGGTCCTCTCAATGTCTTTTCAGTATATTTGCTGTAGCAATAGGGACACTCATATTGAAAAATCTGTCTTGTAGTGACTTATGCCATTTCTACGGTCCTCTCAAAGTGAAAACCCATCGTTACAGTTTCTCAGTGGCTGTTTTTCTTACAGTGAATCTGACGGTTGAGTTCTCTACTTTTGTTTCTGGAGTCTTTGGTGTATTTTTTTTTTCAGTGTATTTCCAGTTAACATATCGTCACAGAGGTCACGTACAGTAGAGGAGCTGTAGGCGGAGGCGATTAAAAAAAAATCCTCATCTGATCTTTGGTATTTACCTGTTTAAATCTTTACATACAGAAAAAAGCACTCATTAGCGTAAAGTAGACAAACCTCATACCTGTTGCTGTGTTGATAGGAAGGCTGTGTTAAAGAATGTAATCCATTACACCAATAGGAACATGTGGCTGTGAGGAGAGACTGCGCGTTCGCCTGGTTGAGTAGTTTTGGTTGACGGTCGCCCACATGTGCCTTTCTGTCCTGTTGTGCTGGAAGGGAAAGAAAGTTCTTGTAGAAATGTTACACATGGCTGTGTGTGATACTGTACGTCCGCGGCTCCGTGGCAGAGGCTCAGCTGAGCTGGTCTCTGATGTCGTGAGTTTTCTCATTAGCGCACATTTAAAAAAAAAAGGGTCAGCGTTGTACATATTGAGGGTAAAAA
>VOQJ01001367.1:44223-60239 GCA_015052665.1 Apistogramma diplotaenia | reverse complement strand
ACACACACACACACACACACACACACACACACCCCTTAACTCTTTCTAAACACAGGACATTCTGAAACAGAGTTTCCTTCATCTCAGGTTTAAGAAACTCAGAGTTTTCACTAAACCAGCTTTCTGCTGTACTTCCCCTGAAGCTGACACGCAGCACGTAAGTCCAAGCAAAGCAACTACTGCATCTGCAACACCAAATGTTTCATAACTGACCCAGATCAAATCCAGCAAACTGCTGCATTTGATCTGGCCCTGGCAACTTGCCCGCTGCCGGGCCCAGATGGTGGAAATGAACCCAGGACCTTCTTGCTGTGAGGCAACAGTGTTAACCAACATTCAGCAAATTATACTTTGTGTTTTCACATTTGAAGTTTTCCAGTTTCAACTTCCTGTCGCTAAAGTTTTGAAAATAATTTTCAACAAATTCACACTGTTCCAGTAAATCAAATATATCAGAAAAACCATTTCTACACAAACACACCAACAGTTTTTCAGCTCAACAGGCCAAAGGATCAATGAACTTATGGCAAGGTGTCCACTCGCTGTCCACCAAGCCACAATTCACAAGCGACAATATCGGCTGGAATTTAATCAAACTTGCACACAGCGGTCACCTCGTGATTCTTCACCCACACTGTGCTCAAGCTCAAGGTCACAGTTGTTGTTTTACGGGCGAAACCCTGTAAATTGTAATGGACCGCGAGCCGGATGAGGTCCTGTGTTACTGAAGCTCTGTTTTATTGTTGCACAAAAACTGGTCTTAAGGTGCTACAATTAAAAGGACACACAATGAAACAACACCGCTGCATTGATGGCAAATAGTCTGTTTGGTTTTAGTCCTAATGATGGACTGTTCCTGCGGTTTCTATGTAATTGTCTGACTTTGAATGCATGTTTTTGCCTATTTAATGATAATTACTGTCACTCAAACTTTGATAGTGTATCTCATATTTCACAGACTATATGTCAACACACATTCTTTCATTCTTTTGCAGTTTTTGTTGGGTTTCTCGTAGTAAAAAGAGAAGAGGAAAAAGAGAATGTGAGGTTGGATAGAAGACAGCATTTCTGCTGTTAACATAAACTACATAGGAAACAGATACAAGATGGCATGGTAAGGTTCAGTCTGTTGCCACATCAGAGTGAGTTGTTTATTCGGTGCGCTTGTAAAACTCAAAAATTGTCAACATAATACCCCGAGATTGCATTTTTATCCAGCTACTTTTATTCCAGAGCAGGGTGAATCAGAAGGTGTGAGCTGACTGAGCCGTGCTGCATCTTGGGAGCAAAGGCGAAGCGGCTCCGTCGATCAGGTGAATAGTCAGCGTCAGCACTGATAGCCGAGGTGCGAAAGCACAATTTGATTGCTGATGAAAATGTGAAGAATCGCTGGGTTGAAAGTCACAACACAGCAACTCATTTTTCTTAGGGATTGCATCCATAATAGAGGACTTTATACCTCACGATTTATGTCCAATTATGTGTTCAGCGCTGTTGCCAGACAGTGTGTACTATATGAACCAAAACAGGCTTTAGGATTAAGGAGGTCAGCTGGATGGATTTTTGGAGAAGCTGTAAAAAAAAAAAAGAAGGAAACCCTGAAATCACTTCCTACCAATTATTTGAATGGAAAATGGAAGCATCAGTCTTGCTCTAAGTTGGAGCAGGTAAGCAAGCTATTTTTCAATGATAAGCTTGGAGAAATTTGTATTAGAAAAAAAAGAAACAAATCACTGAGCAAGTTGTTTTTCAACCTAACTGTACCATTAATTACAACGCTTATATGAGTGTGTCCTCCGCCACGATGAAACCGGTACATACCGTGCAATTTATTATCCAGACAATAAGAGCTCGCACTGCCTTTAGATTAGAAAAGAGGGCAGTTCTCACGTCGCGTTCTCTGCAGTTTATTGAAAGTGTAGAAGCAAAGAAGCAATCAAAGCTGTTAATATTTTCCATTTTCTGTCTAATCTGCAACTTTAGAAAGATCAAACAACTCCCCCCCTCCTTTTTCCTCCACATTTTGCTCTGAAATGAAACATCTGTTTGTTTGAACAGAAGGACACTGCCATCAATTATAACTTTTTCCCCACCAATACAATTCCTGTGCCCCCTGGTGCAAGTACCCATCTCGGTGCATTTAAGGTCTGTTTGACATGCTCTTCACCGGCTCCACAGTGAATCCACTCTTCATGGACCACCTGCTATCACTGGCTGGAGGCATTTTTCTTTCCTTCACAATCACATCCCTCTTTGACATGAATGAATGTATTACCATTTTTATACTTACTTTGAATATTTCTTCAAGACTTTTGAATGTTTAATGGGAGTGCTGCTGTTTCTGTGTACAGTACCATCTCTGGCTATCATAATGAAACATGTGGTGTCCAGGCAAATGTCAGCTTTGCTCTCTGGAAATTGATGGTATTTAGTATATAAAACAATAGATGTGAACTATATTAATGAGTTGCATGTTTCACACACAGCTGTATTTGCGATACTGAGTCATCATTTGTTTTACTCATTATTTTTAAATCAGTTTAATCTTTCCATGTGTCCATTTATATAAACTCCACTGTGCTATACAACACATGCATCATACAATACAGGGAGACTGTTTTTGATCTGAAATTTATTCTGCAGATGACAAAGTTTAGCATTATTTGTTTAGGAATTACAGCCATTTTTATGCATAGTCGTCCAATTTCGGAGGCTCAAAAATAAAGAGGATCTTCCTGAATTCTATTTTGAATTTAACAAATGAATGAAACACGTGCTGTTTTGGGTCGGGATCAGGTGACTGGCTTGGCTGTTGAAGAACCTGCCTTTGCCTTGACAAACCCGGGTTTCTTTTGCAGTACACTTTAGGCCCTTATCCATTTGTACAGTGAAGCGCTGTCCGATCAGTTCTGCAGCATTTGGCTGAATCCGAGCTGCTTAAGAATTCATCCCCATGCTACGAACAGCAGTCACATCATCAATAAACACTTGTTTCACTGGCTGCCATACCACTGCCTCCACCACATCTGATAGATGATACGCTTTGCCTCGGATCATGAGCTGTTCCTCTCTTTCTCCATTCTTTTGTCTAATCTTGCTTTCATCTGTCAGTATATTTTAATAAAACAAAAGATGTGTCATTACCAAAATATTTATAGACCTAACTGCCTTGCAGCCAAATATATATAAATAAAAATTACAATGCAAAACCAATTGAGCTGAAAATAATGAAAAGGTAATTGATCAAATGCCTGACCGTAGACAGTACAGCCAATAGCGTGCCTGGGGCAAGTTTTTGATGCATGTGAAATATGTCGAGTTGTTTAATTGCATTGGACACACACACACACGCACACGCGCACACACACACACACACACACACACACACACACACACGTAAATCCAAATCTCACCTGAGCTCTCTCTGACATTTAGAAATATCCAACCTGCCCTTAATCTCAGTGTGATCTTGATCTTTTGACCTTTCTTTATCTGAACTACACCCATGTGCAGTATCTATATCAGACGAGCTGAAGTACTCATCATAAACTGTCATGTTGAACATGATACATCATCCAGTCAAAATCCCTTCTTTTTTCACCATTTGTTAAGCCAGTGTCCACACTGGTCGTATGTGTAGAATTAGTTATATTGTAAGTCTGTTGCGCTTGAATTTGTGTTCAACTAGAGAGTAAGCTATTGTCTTACTGCATATTTGAGCGAGCGAACAGAGATCCCAGACTTCACAGGTTTATATAAAAAATAAACACGCTTCCACATGAGGAAATGTGAAGAAACTGTTCAATCTTGGGGTGTAATTATTGTTTCCTCGTGCTTTTTCTTATAAGAATAAGAAAACAAATAACTATTGATCCCAGAGGGAAATTCATATGTTTGACATAGCTTTTCTGCTATTTGTATGAGAACTGAAAAGCCTGATAGGTTTGGGTACAAATGATTTTCTGCATCTCTCCATTGTAAAGCAAAAAGAGAGGAGGCTTCCAGTACTGATGCTTTTTTTTTTTGTTCTGTAAGGAAGTCTCTGAAATTACAGAAGCCTCTGAATGTTTAGTCTGTATCCTAGCAACAGTTTCATGGAGAACTTCGGCTGTTACCCTGGGTGGGATGTACACAACTATTGTTATGATATGATTTAAGCACACAACATGGTCACACACCAACCTCCAATTTAAATGCCATTTATTACCTTCAGTAATAAGAATTTTTTTCTTCAAAGAGAATAAACTCTTTGTCAGGATTTATTTTTATTTTATTTTCGGCACATGTCTTTACATCTTGGGACTCGCTGTACTGAGATGGCACTTTTGTGCCATTCAGCCACAAGAAGCATTTGCACATGTACCGAAACTCTGCACTCACCTGCTTTTCTGGAAGGGAATGCACTTAGAGGTTTTTGACGTTGAATGGACTACTTTTCAGTCGCCAAGGCCAAAACTGTACATTGTGCCCACACTACTTTGCAAACAAATACAAGTGTAGTGTGGGCAACCAGACTCAGCAAACATAATTATTATTGCACTTTTGTTATGGCAACCTGTGTAAGGAGCTGGAAAAACTATTATATTGCCTTTAATGTATTATGATGGCAGTAATACAAAGCACGTCAATGAGCTGTCCCGTAAAAAAGATCAAATATGCGAATACAGTGGTTGTCTAAAGTGGAGTGAAACAGTTGGGTAAACATGGACGTACAGTACCAGTCGAAAGTTTGGACAAACCAGTTTGGACTGGTATTGTATAAACAAATCCCAGCTGAGGACTCTACGCTGATACGACTTATAAGTGCAATTTTCTTAAGAGGCAATGAATCTGAATGTGGACTGCCTACCAAAGACTTTTGGGGAGAGGAAAAAAACTTGTGGATTTTAGCTTTAATTTTTTTCTGCAGTTGGTTGTCGGACTGCAGTGTTCTCACTGGCCTGATTGTCCTCTGTTGTTATGGTTGTTGGAAGGTATTCTCTTATGATTTAGTGCAGCTAGGTCCAGACTCTGCACAGGCAGTATATTACTGTCTACAGAAGGCATTACGTAAGTGCCTAATCAGACAGCTGGCCCTTATCGCCTTAATAAATTAGTTAAGCAGTCAGGTGGCTTCCTTCTCCAGCCAACCAGATGAGCATTAGATCCCTCCTCCTCTATGGGCCACTGAAACAAATGAAGCCCCAAGTTTTTGCTGGTAGAAAAGAAAATGATGGGGCACACCTAATTTTTAGCTGGAGCCACCTTGCCTACAAGAGGTAATAAACACTGAGTCATTGTGCTTACTGAAACAGAGAAATCTCAAGGCTACCAACGTCTTAGAGAAACTACAGTCTTCCCACATAGCAAACTGAAAGCAGGTTCAGCTCCTTCATCAGAAACAAAAACCTGCCATTGCCCATATTTTTATTCTTCTGGAACATCTTTCCAGTGCATTCATATAAAAAGTAGAGAGATCCTATTTCTAGTGGGTTACACCAGCTGCAGAACACACCCATCTTCAAACTCAGCCTTCATTTTGATGTACTGTAAATCAAAGGGGATGTTGGAGAGTTGTGACAGACAGACAGCCATAAAAGATGCCTGTCTCTTAACTTCAGGTGAAATAGGTCTTGGCAGACAGGTTTTGTCAACAAAATAGCGGGCCGAGTTCCAGGATGTTTTCTCAGAACTGCCTGGTGTCGTGGTTGGTGAGATCTCTTGGCAGGTGACTAAGGGCAACTATTTTCACTCTTTCACTGGAGTTCAAGGAGTACAAGAGCATGCAGTGGGAGCCAGTGGGCCATTTGTCAGTGTTTGGGCTGTGGGTGTTGCTTAAATCTCTCTGCTGGAAGGACAGTGATGGACTTGTGTCACAGAGCTGTGTTTTGTTTAAGTTGTTGTGAGTCGGTTTGCTGCGGGGCAAAGCTTCACCTGCTGTTACTTCTGAACATATTGTGATCATTCTCAATGTGCTTAAGCCATTTTACTACCTCTACAGTTTTCAGAGGCTCTCTCCTTCTGTTCAATTTGCATAACTCACATACATATTTCCATTCTATCAGACAAGCTGTAATGAACAGATCTCAGATTACTGTTTGATGTTGCCTTTAATCCATCCAGTCAGGCAACTGAGACACCTTCTGGATTGCCTCTGCTGAGCAGATTCGGATCGGGAGAGCTGGGACTGCCTGCCAATCAGCACAGCGGAGTGTTCAGCATGTGAACATTGAGTGAAATGCACTCAGGAAATCGCCTATTAACCAAACGCATTTATCTGTAAAGCACCACGAGATGCAGTTTTGTTACCATGAGGCTGAATGCCATTTGCAATCAGTTTCATAAAACGTGAACACTGTGACTTTGATCACGTTTTCAATTGAAACGAAATAATCCCATGAACCATATACTGTATGATGCCAACAGAATGAAGACATTGTTCATCGCACAAGTGTTTTCAGTGCTGGCTATTCAGGTGTCAAGGTTGTGTTACACAATCGCATACAAATACGGTAATTACTATCTAGTGAAAGATTACCAAAGCATTAGCAATCATTTGTAAATGTACTATAATCTTTTACAAATATATATGAAATAGTGCAATTTAAACCTCCGCCATGAAGGAAAAACAAAATCCAAAGGCAGCTGAATGTTATCAGCACCTGAACTCATTTAGGAAGCAAAGTGTTCTGATTGATCACAGTAATTTTTGTTCTTTTTTTAGAAGTAATGAATGCCATGAGAAGAGAAGCCTTTTGGGGTTTTTTTTTCAGTGCACATTTCAAAAATTCAGCCAAAATTTGGGATTGAATGACGATGTATTAATGCAAGTGGTATCGGTGAATTGAAATATCCACGAAGGCAGCATCATTTATAATTACAGCAATATATGGTCTTGGAGCATGTTGAAAAACATGTCTGTCATAACCCTTAGAATATTGAAACTAGTTTGGATTCTTGGGCAGCACAGTGATGTGGTGGTTAGCACTGCTGCCCCACAGAGAATAACATCTACTGTAGAAGGTCTGGGTTCGATTCCACCGTGGCCCAGGCCTTCCTCTGTGTGGAGTTTGCATGTTCTCCCTGTGTCTGTGTGGGTTTCCTCTGGGTGCTCCGGTTTCCTCCCATAGTCCAAAGACATGCATGAACTGGGGTTAGGTTAATTGATTACGCTAAATTGCCCACAGGTGTGTGTCTGTGTTGACCCTGCGACAGGTTGGTGACCTGTACATAGTGTACCCTGCCCCTCGCCCAATGTCAGCTGGGATAGGCTCCAGCCGACCCGTGACCCTGAAGAGGACGGCTGGATGGTTTCGATTCTTATTTGGGATTTCCAAGGGAAAAAGTGGCAGGATGAGTGTGTGTTGGCTGAAGAGCAGGAACCAGGAAAGTCCACCAGCAGGCAGAGTGCAGAGCAAACCCCGCCCACCACCTGCTTACAGGACCATGACAGTGTCATCCCAGTGAAAGATTTCTAATGATGAGCACTTGCTTATTTCCTCAAGACAATTCCAAACCATGTTTTACAGATATTAGCTTGGCTCCGTAGTTTAATATCATCATTAAAAATCACTGAATTCATTTATTATTTAGATCAGTTTTTGTTGTTGTTGTTTTGTGTTTTGATGGAGTTGTAGTGTATGTTGTACACACTCAGTAGACTAATGTTTGGTCTTTTTTTTTTTCATTCTTTAAATCTGTCTTAATCATTTAAAAATGTTGTTCCTTACATTCGCATCACCCTTTACATTAAACAACTTTAACATCTCTACAGTGGATAATGGATTTTCTGCAGTCGGTTAATTTATTGGCTATTACACCAACCAATGCTGCAGCAGTACTGTTATCACATAACAGTTAAATTACACCAAGCTGCTGGTCAAAACACACACATAAATTCCTTCCCTAACGTCCTCCTAAAAAAAATACTGTAACAAATGGCAAAGTGAGAAAAGAACTGAAGGAAAAAAAGATTCTGAGCTACTTTTTTGTGCTTAGTAAAAGTAATACAAAGTCAATGAACAAGAGACTGCTAAAAGGCAGTAATGGCACGTTACTCACATTTTGATACGATAAATTCAAAAATTCTTCATACATAATTATGTAGTTCACTCCGTCCAAACGAGCAAAGTCATACAAAATGTCCTTCATGCACGCTGCTTCAGAAGTCTTTGTGTTCAGTCTGAAAAGGGTGCAGAGGGCAAAAATCCAGGGTCTAAATTAAAGTCTGCTCAACCAGTTATGTGCTTCTATTTAAGAAGTTCATAACCTAGGCAAAAAAAACACACAAATGTCCTTGTTACATTCACCAAACAAAATTTCTAATCACTTCTTAGATTAAAAACATTAACATGCACATCACATAGTGGGAAATATAACTGGTATGACATACTGTAATCTCTTCAAATAAATTGTCTGCAATAATAAATAATTGATAAAGAGCACTGAGTGCACAGCAGAAACATCATTTCTGTGTATGCACGCACTTTTTGTTCTATAGCTACATCTCATGTAAGGTCAGCCTTTGCTTTTTACTTCAATAACTAAATGAATTCAAATGCAATAATAATAAAATGTGCTTGCATGAGAGCCATAATGGTAGATGACAGGCACTACAGTAAAACATTCATGTGACCTATGAATGAATCCTCCAGTACTCAGAAACTGTTGGAATATGGAAATCAAAACTATAGGAGGAATACATATTAGAATTAAATGAGGATGATATAAGATTCGAGATGAGACCATTGAACAGTAGATGGTGCGTGAAGTGATTCTTAGAGACGAGGCGACGAGAAACTATTTTAAAGCAACAAGTCCAGCCGAGTGACTCCTTAAGGTGAATTTGTTTTCACGAGGCACTGATGGCATATTTTTCACATTTAAACAACAATAATAACACGTTCGCATTGTGTTAGAGATACAAGCTGGTGAAAAGCCGTGTGTCGGCCAATAGTTTGGCCGTTTTGTTCCCATATGGAACCATCCATTTATTCTTTTCCCGTTCCGGGGTACATCTGGGCAAGGTTGCACCCCACCTCTCAACCATTTTGAGCACGGTTTACACTCTATCTCAAACAAGCACATTCATACTCATAATGGCATGTGTCATTCAGAGCTCCCATTTCACCTGACCTGCATGTCACTGGACTGAGGGATTGAAACGGTGCACCTGGTGGAAACCCATTCACACGACGCGCTCAGCACAGGGGAAGCACACAAACAGAAACAATGCAAACTATGGGACTCTGCCACCATTTATTCCATAATCACTCTCTGTTGCTCAAACACATGGTTATTTTTTTAAAGTCATGCTTTACTGTTCTTATTTAGAATAGAAAGTGTCTTCTTACACTCGTCATACTGTGTTACTCAGGTAGGCTGCGATATGGCCACATGTCAGAACAAATCTCTGTCCAAATAAGGAGACATGCAGAAGCTCTTTCGTTCAACATTACAACAAAGCCAAGAGCAAAACCAGCCCAAAGAGCACTGCACAGGAAAAATGTAGCAGTGACAGAAATTCTGCTGTAGAAAAGGGCAGCATTTCAAGCAATGTGCAGGGCTAATATTAAGAGGCAACATTAAGGGAATTAAGATGAAGCATTTTCCGTAGTTATCCTTTGAAAAATGTAGCACCTTTCTTTACTGAACATATTCTGTTTGGTTTAGGCTAGTGTAAGGCAGATTAAAGTGTCAGGAGGTAGAATACATGACATCTGCTTGCTCACTGTCAGTCCACTGGGCAGTCTCAGTACCTGCCCTGTTCACACATGGGTGCAGAAAAAGCCTGACAAAGCTCAGGTCTTCAGTGCATGTGTTAAAACAGCTTAACATAAGCATACGAGAAAAACAAAATTGTTTAATGAGGTTACTGTGGTCTGAAAATTGTATTTAACCCATAAAAGCCCACACCCAAATTGATACAGATTTTTAATATATACATATATTAGAATCTTATTCAATAAATTTTCCAAAATATGCCACACTGGGTTCTTAAGTGAACATTAGCACTGCAAGGCATTAGGAGTGATCTACTAAAATGTAAGATGTGCTGCCGTCTTTGAGAATGGATCACATATATATACAGTATATGTGAGTCATTAGCAGTGAGGTAGTACATGCACAGGCAATGAACTAATAAAGCAAAACTAAAAAACGATTTAATAGAAAAGAGATCACGTAGGAGAATACATCTTCAAATGCAGTTAAAGATGAAACTGAAACTGATATTTCAGTGAGGCAAACATGGCTTTGCTAGCAGAAAACACCAGCCGTGTCTTCACAGAGATAGTCGCAAAGTCCGGTGCGTCCAGGAGAAGCCTGAATCACAGTATTTGATGATCACCTGACCAAAAAAAGTATCAATCTGGTGTATAAAACAGACTGAAAAGGAAATGAAAAGTGAAAAACCTACTGTAATCTCCACTGCTGAAGTCTGCTCAGTCAGATTCAGACAGTTTGGCTGCCTTACAGTTTCAGTTTGTTTAGGGGTGTTTATTTTATTACGGGGAAGGGCTGGTGTCTGGAGTCTCTGTTGTCATGACGACCATGTGGCACTGCTTAAGGTCTCAGCAGTTATCAACTGTCTTCAGACCTCTCGCAGTCCTCGGCAAAGAGCGGGCAGTTGACTCCTGTAGCAGCCAGTCAGTGTACTTCTGACAGTTACAAAGTAGAGTAGTTGAATGTGCATTTAAGTGGAGTGGTAATGTGGCCATAATTGTTGTTCTTCAGCAGCACAAGAGGAGCCATGCTTTGGCAACGGGACACGTGCTGTAATCTTGCTGGAGCAATTCAGTCAATAGTTGTGGAGGCAATTTTCTATTGGCCATGTTTATGAATGAAATCTCGCACCAGGAAAGCATTTTAACAAGATTTTAGATTTACAAAGTCAGCAGGCAAGAATTATCACAGTAAGTAATTTCTGCAAATCATCTGCATCATAATCACAATCATACAATCATATCTCTTTATTGTTAAAGGTCAGTGGAGCCCATTTTTTGCCTGATGTTGAGATACACAAAACACTTTCTTGCATGTATGCGTGTTTTTAATCATTATGACACACTATGCCCATTTTCATTTGCCATATTCATAAATACAGTACCAGTAAAAAGTGTGTCCAAACTTTTGACTGGTACACTAAATCAATTTGGATTTTCCTATCATTTGTATATGAATTTGGCATTAGATGTAGTCACATTATGCTTGATCGGATGAGTTACTAGGTGGGTGTATTGGGGTCTGCCTCTTGGATCTTTTTCAGTGGCTGCTTCTGGTCCTCTCCCATTTTTCTTGCTTACGGTGTACCCCCAGGTTCTGTTTTGGGGCCATCGTTGTTTGTGTTGTATCTGCACCTTCAGAAAAAAACAGAAGTGCTTTTTTCTCTCGGCCCACCTGCTATTTTTCCTTAATATCAGGAACCTTGAGGTGACTTTTGAAAAATGGTTGAAAAAATGGCTAAAAACTGCAAAAATGTCAAACTAAATATGATCCGGGTAGGTGGAGGGGGCCAGGACAGAGGAAATAAAAGACCATCAAAAAATGGAGTTCAGAAGGTCGGCAGGGGGTGGAGACAGAGCAACACTGGGGGCCGGCTAGGATTGAAAGAGATGTCAGAAGACCCTGGGAGCTTAAGTAGAGGTAGATGATGGTGACGGGGTGACGGAGACCCTCTGGTTGCATAAATGGAGGTTGACAACATCGACAGGTGGCTTGGCTGGAGGCCAGTGTTGCTGAGGGTGATGGGACATATCAGGAGTCTTGGTCCTTCTGGGGCCAGCAACAAAGGAGACCTTAGAGAGGTTGATGTCTGCAATGAAGAAACTTTGATGTCTTAGCCGGGGTCCTACCAACAACAATGGAGACCCTTTGGTGGCATGGCTGTGAATGACACCAATGTTGGCAGTGGCTGAGGTTTTTCAGAGGCTTGGCAGCTGTCCAGTAGAGACCCTTTGACTCAGGTGGGATGCGGCCCAATGGCTGAGGACCAGCAGGCTCAGACACAGTTGGCACAGGACCCACTGACTGGCTCAGACTCAGGTGGTGTCCTGCTGACTCAGGTGGTACCCTGCTAAACCCCCCTGACTCAAGATCTGTGGTAACTGGGACTCTGGCAGCACTTACTCAGGACACTCAGGACACAGAGCCTAGGGCTGCTCAGCAGTGCACACAGTCTCCTCTGTTGGCTGGAGCTCTGGCCAGATCAGCTCAAGCACAGGTGTCTCATGATTTTCTGGTTGCAGAGGATGCATGAGCTGGGGCTGCATAGTGCACACAACTGACTCTGGAGATTGAGATTCAAGCTGGGACCTGACTGCCCTCACCCTCGGAGCAGAGACAGGGTGGACCCTGGCCACCATCACCCAGCACCTAGTGGCAGGGTGCTCAGTTTCTGAGGCTGCTGGCTCAGGATCAGTGTCAGTCTCTGGCTAGAGCACAGCAGCCTCAAGTGATGGGGGAAAGAGCTGAGGAGCAGAGTTTCAAATATTTTTAGGACTAGGGAGAAGGGATAGGGCTTGGTACGTTAGCCAGAAGAGAAGAATGACAATGAACCACACAGTCTCTGTGGCTACAGTCTTTATCCTCTTCAACACAAGTTCTGTGTGGTGAGGATGAATGATTCTCTGGGACTAACGGAACAAAAACTCCAGGCAATGCTCCAAACATCTCAGCTGTTCCTCCAGGGTGAAGTCTGCTGGGTCACACTGCGGTCGCATCCTTCTGTCATAGTTTGTGTGGTATGCGGAAAGTGAGTGACTGAGCGACAGCAGATATTAACAAAATCTGGCCTTTAGATAAGTGAAGGTGAGTTCCAACAAGGGCAGCAAACAAAGTCCATAAATCCACCAGAGAAAAAACTCACAGGAACACATGAAGGAGACAGACCGGGAAGAGATAGGGTAACACAACAACGACCTACACACATTAGGTCATTAGACAGAGAGAACACAGCTGGGGAAAACAGGACACAGGTGACCAAAATCAAACTAAGATGCGGGGAAGTAAAAGTAAATACAACGCACACAAGAGACTAACAGATTAAACAATGAAGTAACTAAACAAAGGAACATCTGACACTGCGACAGACGTAACAAGACACAAGGAAAACACAGGGGATGCAAAAAATAAACTGAAACTGAAAGGAAAAGAATGCAAACAAACTACAACCATGAACCCAGATAACTACAACTAAAAAGGCCTGAGGTTATATGGTAGACATAAGGAAACCAACCAGGAGTAACTACAACCGACTAAGAATCGAGCAGATAACGGAGAAACAGAAATAGCACTGGATCATGACTTCAGTTGTGTTAATAAAGCTTCCCTGGAACATCCGCAGGTTTTTCAGAATGTCCAGCTTCTCACTAATTCTTCTAAGTGCTCAGATGTCACACCACTGCTAATTCAGCTGACTTGATGGTCTTGTTTAAAAATGAATCTTTTGAAACTTGCTTTTGGGACATTTTTTGTAGTTTTGTTCGTGATTTCATCTTGAAAGGTGCTATATAAATAAAAATGTGTCACTTCTGCCTTAGAGTAAAATTATGTGCCATTTAAAAGAAAATATGATTAAGCAGGATGTGATTTAGGGATTTAGGTAATGGCTCATGAAATGTGGCCCAGAGTCTTGCCATATATTTTGAGTCGTCTTTTCCGTTACTGATCATTCCTCACGGTGATACAACTCGAAACTGGGAAAAGTATCACAATAATAAGAGCATCTAACCTTCTAACCCCTCAGCTATGAGTAATATGGAAACTATGTGAATATGGTCCCGGTGCAGTAGTGTAATATGAAACCTGAAGGCTTAGCTTTGAATATTTGATTTTTGTGTAATCCTCACATGACCTCACCAAAAAAGCTTAAACACGCTGGAAGAAAATAAATATCATGCTTTTACCTTAAAACGATCAAAAAAAAAAAGACTGTTCTAAAGTGATGTGCAGCAGGGTTTTTTTTAAGGTCCAGGTTTTCCTTAAGGTGCTAACACATTCATACTTAATCACAGAACATCAGAAATCACAGCATAATACTGTTTTCAGGACATTAAAGTCAGTTTGATCAGTGTATATAAATTTATTATTACAGATCATGAAAAACCATGAGGCCTTTGATGTTCCAATTCTAAAAACCTGCTGGGTTCTTCTCAACAGAAGAGTATCTGGCATGCTGTTTCTGTCCTAAATGTGAAAGGGTCCTTGTGTTGAAAGGGCACGCAGGTTTCGAGCACGTGTTTTCTAAATCTCGGAATTGGGGCATTTTGCTTCACTTGTTACACTACAGTACAAAAGACTCCCTAAGAAATCCTCTTCAGATAAAAGAAAATTACAGCTGTACAATATTTACCTCACAGATATAACAATTCTGTGATGATGATATGTAATTTCATAAAATAGTGCCCTCTAATCTCTGCTTCAAACTGAAATCAAATTGCACAATGTTGTTTATGAGTGAAATTAATACAGGGATTAGCAAAGTTAATCTAACGCATGGATTATCTTTGTTAATCCATGCATTAGATGCAATCAAAATATCCCTTTACACTTTAAATGTTAATCAGAATTACTAAAGGCAAATGCATTCAGTCAGTCCAGCGTCAGAGACATCAGCTTGAAATATGACTTTTAACTCCTTGCTGATCTCTTGACCTTTTGATATTTACTGTAGCCACTTAACAACAAATACTGGAGAGGGCACCATTTTTTTTAGTTTTAGCTGAGGAGAGTTTACTATGGAAATTATTAAAGTGGAACTCAATAATTATACTGTACTTGCCGTATTACTCACTTTGATATCACCTGACTACCTAATCAGTGGTTTCAGAGGCTGCTGCTATAAAGGGCAGTTTCTCTCTGGAGAGTCTTACTTACATTTAGATTTCACCTAGTTAGGTTTTTAAATCTTATCACAATTTTCCCAGAAATCATGATGTTGGATCGACAAAATATTCCGTGCTTTTATAAAAAGATGCTACATGCTGTGCGGGTTCTCTTGAAGCAGCTGATTAATTTTTTCCCCCTCTAATATCCCATTAAAGTTGTGCTGTGTGCACTGAGTCTGATAATGAGAATGAGTCAAGACCACCATCTGGATAGCGTCGCCTGCAATTATTCATCATGAGCAACCAGAAGTTTCGTTAAACCACACCCTCCTGTCTTAATCATAATCTTAGCCTCCGGTGCTGGATCCCCTCCAGCTACTTGTCCCACCGTCTGCTCAAATCTAATCTGCTTTTACTTTTTCAAGTTGCTAACTCTGTCAGATAGCTATTGCACTAATATTCACTCTGTGCAGCTTTGTGAAACAAAACAAACAAACAAACAAAAAAAAAGCACATGCAATGTTTATCCTATTGCAGTGATTTAACCGAGAGCACAAGAGTTTATGAATGCACAAAATATACAATTCAAAAGTGATTTATCTCTCTGCAACAAGTTCAGCAAACACGTTGAATGTGATGCAACAGTGCATAACCTGTAACTCTGCAAAGTGCTTACCCAAATTTAAATCCTTACCTTCTCCAGACAGACAGACATTCAGTGGAAGTGCAAAGCAGTGCAGCCTAATGGCATCAGGGAGTTGAAAGTATGCACCGCTAGCTGGCAAAAGCTTTCTAGCCCCCCAATTCAATCTAATTCCATATCTTAAGAGGGAAAAAAAAAAGTTCCCAATCTTCACAGAGATGAGTCTGTTTTTAGCAAATTCAGGCTTTTAAGAAACTTATTTAGCCACACACTGAAGTATTAAGCATGGAACAAAGCGACGGGAAGAAAAGCAACAAAAGCGAGTCTTTTTAAATACCTTAAATAAAAAAGTATCCAACAAAGCATGATATATCAGATTTATTTTCCATAACACAGTCTTTTAGGAGAACTGTACATATATTTCATTATTATTTTTTTTTTGTTGTTGTTTTTTTTTTAGTGATGAAATGTTAAATTCCGTTACATTCCACAGATTTCCCTTTGGTTACTCCGACTCAGTCCACCGGGCATCCTGGCCTGCCCCATTAGTGAATCCATGCCAATTAATG
>VOQJ01001367.1:24742-43972 GCA_015052665.1 Apistogramma diplotaenia | reverse complement strand
AAAAAGCGAGTTTTTTTAAATACCTTAAATAAAAAAGTACCCAACAAACCATAATATATCAGATTTATTTTCCATAACACAGTCTTTTAGGAGAACTGTACATATATTTCATGTATTTTTTTTTTATACACACAGTTCATTTTAAGGAGACTCAGTATCACAACATTTTTTTAAATTTTATTATTATTTTTTTTTTGTTGTTGTTTTTTTTTTTTTTAAAAATATTTATTCTTTTTTTTTTTCACAAAAGCCATTTATGACATTAAGATACACAGTCGGTGCCACATTTAAATAGTTACAAACTGCTTATGAGTCCTCCATCCTTTGCAGCACCGGGTCAGCATGAGCACAACGTCCTATGTGAGATTTAGAAGGTTTCGATGATTGAATTCATCATTACAGGCAGCAGGCAAACAGAAAGTATCTAATGAGCTGCAGACAATTAAGTGGCCACTGAGTGTAAAAGTTAATCAGGTGAGAAGCACTTGTGCTTTGCAAAGATTTAATTGTTGTTGTTGCAGTCACAGTTGTAAATGATATATATTTTTATATATTTATAGGGTTTCTTGTATGTAAACAGTACAAAAAGTGCATATACAAGATTTTTTTTTTCTCTCTGTGGTTTGATTTTTTTAGGTCCGTTGACAGCATACTGTAAGTGCATTCAATTATGATCCCAAGGCCCATACTTTTATTTTTCATCTTTGAGAAGGTGCCTTGCTTTCGTCCTTTCCAGCTTGTGCTGTCGTGCTGTTACATAATCTATCAATGGCACACACGCACACGTACACACAGGCAAAACTGAATACTGTAAAGATCAAAATAAAAGACAGGAACACTGAGCTTTCGGGGTTAACACGTTAATCGTGTTTTAACATCCCTCAATCAACAAAAACTCCAAAGTGAGGCAAGAGGTGTCGTGTAGGCTCATAGGTCCGATTTGGTCAAATATCTGCTGGCCACATTTCTGCACAGCACTGATTAAAAGGCTATGAGGGCTTAATGAGTGACAACCTTAATAATAAGTCTGCCACCATCTGAATTAGTTTCGCTCGGATTCATTTCATTTTATGAAATTTCGACTTCATCAAGTTGTGATTTGGGACTATCTTGTGATCCGTGTAGTAGCCTGTAATCTGGAAATCCATCTGTTGAAAGATGTAAAATGAATGAATGAGAAACGTATCTAGAGTGCCAGTCCTATATTAGCTTTATGAAATGCAAACTGGCAGCTGTATTCATGCTACAGAGCCCATTGTGGGCATGAACATATAAAAGGATATCGATCAGGATATTGTTCTTTTAGTGGGGAAGTCAGCTGTGCATTAATATTGCGTGCAGCATTCGGGAAAGGCGTGTGGGGGACTCCCAACGCCATATTGACAGGCAGACAGCGTGTCATCTCATTTAGCGCTGCACTCAAAATGATTAGCCGCGCACAGAAAACAGAAAACCTTGGCTTTAATCTCCCAATGAAAAACAGCGTGACAATCTTCACTCTTCCCTTCCCTCATTACTTTTTGAGGTAAAATTGTCTGTAAATCATTTAGAAGTAAACTGAAAATAGCTTCCTTTTTTTTCCCCCCCAATTCCAAAATTGTCTGACTCAGAATTTAAAATGTTGTTTTGATTCATCTACAATTACACATAGCAAAATCACACTGATAACGTCAGCCGGAGCACATCAATTTACCCCTTTTGCTGCAGCATCTCACGTGGCACAAACACAGTCCAGCATAGCTAACAAAAAACAAACAAACAGGATATAGTTCATATAAGGGGCTCACAGAATAGCGGTGCATCAAAGATAGTGATTTGTTAGCACGTCAGTAACTTTTACAATGTAACGACTCAAAAATGTGTCATATGAGTTTAGAGGATTAACTGTTTACCTTGCTGGCACGTGTTAACCCCCCCCCCAAATGACAAACTGGAGCATGGTGGCTGCTTTTAAAATGAAAGCTGTGAGGTTGTGCTGCAGGTGATGGAAAACAGCATTTTAATTACAGTGAACCTTTAATTTATCAAGCAATATGTAATATTTGGTGGCATGGGGGGGGGGGGGTTAGCCCACACTGTGAGCAGGGGGGGACCACAAATGAACAAAGCTACATAATTCTGCCGTAGCGTATACAAAAGGAAAACACAAAGGAGAAAAAGATAACACTTGCTCTTCTGTTTCAGCAATTTAGTCTCCAGCCTGAGGTCCGCATATGAACTTATGTGCAATGCTGCAGAGAAAACGTTCTATAGACAGCTGTCCTGAATACATAAAAAGAAGCAGTATGGAGACAAACCAGGTTTGCTGAATGGGCTCGATATTAATAGAAACTATGGCACTTGCCGTAATATTTAAAAGTTTGACACGATTGTATTAACTGTAAGGCAGTAGTTTTTAAATTGAAAATAAAATAAAAAAATCTTAAGGGACTGAAGGTATTTTAAGGATTTCCCCCAGCAACATCACAACAAAGCGTGCACCTAACCCACTTCACCTCCATCAATTTCTTTGGTTTGAACTGAAGTCTTTACCTCCCTCCAAGTGCATCTAAAACACTCTCCAGATTCCTTTTCTCTGTCAACATCAACCTCACCTTTCTAGTTATTTTTGCAACTTTCTCTTCCCTCCAGTGACCTGGGCACCACTTCTGCTCCCCTGATGGTGAAATGACCTTCCCAGTTTCTCTGTTCCCAGGAAGCCACACAGTCACTCTGTATGTTTTCCTTTCAAACACAAAATAATAAGCGAATGTCTCCCCCCCCCCCCCTTTTTT
This sequence comes from Apistogramma diplotaenia, assembly GCA_015052665.1. Classification (NCBI taxonomy): domain Eukaryota; kingdom Metazoa; phylum Chordata; class Actinopteri; order Cichliformes; family Cichlidae; genus Apistogramma; species Apistogramma diplotaenia. Next base: position 41,198 of record VOQJ01001367.1, on the reverse strand, counting down.
TTTCCCCCTGCACCGCATGTCAGTTTGCTTTTAGATATTCCCTCTGTGTTTGTAAGGTTTACACTTCTGTCTCATCCGTGAATCTTTGCAGTATAAAGCGCCTGCATCTGTGAGAGTACCATTTTCAGTCTATGGCTGTGCACATTTCAGCCTGTATAGGAACACACGAATGTGCACCAACAGTGGATTTAAATGAAAAACAAACAAACAAACAAACAAAACAAATCTCTTATATTTTAAAGTGCATCTTATTTCACCGTTCTTTGATTTATGCAATTTAAAAATGTGCACATCACTACACACTGAAAATGAAGGTTTGCGTCAGTCAGTCTGGAGGCTGTTTTAGATGCACTCTAATGGGGTTAATGGGAAGAGATGTTGAAATTAAAATTAGATACTACAGTTAATTCTGTGGGCTTGTTGAGCTTCAAATATACATTTGAAAAAAACAAACAAAACAAAAAATAAATACATTAATACACCTCCAATAACATCATTCCACAGGTAAAAACCACACTAACACTAATTTACAAAATATCCCTTTAAAATGTCTTCGGACTCCCTCGTAAGGTAGCTAATGAACTGCAAATGTTTTGGATGACAAAACATATCTCCACAGAAATGTTCAGTAGGCACCCTGAGATGGGAATACAGATATGAGCAGTACTTTCTCAGACATCTATGATGTATAAAACACTGTTCACTCACAACGAGGCAATGAATGTCACCCTCCCTAATACAAGCAAGTGACCGGCTCCCAACAGCTTCACTATGTAACCTGCTTGTTTCTCTTTATTTTACTTTCCACAATGAAAGCATCAAAATGTATCCAAGTTGAATTCAGCTTTTTTTTTTTTTTGAAAATAAAAAATTATAACAAACAGCGTTAATTAGCAAAGATACTAAATTACGTACGAAATGAAAAGCTGAAGCTTTGCATAAGAATTTGAGCATAAAGCAAATGAATCACCACTGCATCATACTGTACAGCATATGATGTAGGAGGCAGATGAACCTGTGCCCAGTCTAAACTGCTTGCTGCAGAAGAACTTCCTGAACTTGTGTGAATTTTTTTGTGTGTGTGTGTGTGTGTGTGTGTGTGTGTGTGTTGGTCCTTCTGTGATCATGTGGTCTCGAGTGTAGCGAATCCGAAATATACCATGACATCTTTTTGAAATATGGATGTGCTAAAGTTAGGGACTAGCTCGGTTAACGCGATACCATCTTCAGATGCACCTTCTGCTGGATAACTTGGATTCAAAAATCACTCTGTGTTTTTGAATTGCATAGGAAAGTGTCCACAGGGAACCATCCATTTGCTGCACTTGGATATTTGATGAAACTGAACATCTTATTGCTTTGCAGTTTGATTTATATGGATTTAATGCTGCGTGCACTGATCTTCTCTCTTCGCAAAATGTACAACAGGTTCACCATAAAGCTCGTTATTATGCAGAACGACCCTTTCGGGATACTGTATGTGATATTTTGATTATATTTCATATCCACTGCTGATGCTCTCTAAGTTACGAAAACGTACTGCTGTCAGTACTGCAAGATGTCATCAGTATTGTAGCTACAAAACACAACCTGTAGCAGATGTGAAGTGCAGGTTATTTGTGGACTGACTGATTGATAAAGCAGCAGCAGCAGCAGCAGCAGCGTGCACACAGGCGTCCTCCACGAGCTACATCACGTGCGCTAAACTAAAACATAAGCACATATTACATGGTTTGATGCTAGTTTTGCTCATAACTTGATTTGTGCCATCCAACACCTGAATTTACCATGTATATTACTAAGATTTTGTTTCGTGTTGTTCGCAGTGCAAGAAGGTCAAACCAGGCAGTATTCAGTATTTATGCTACTGCAGCATTTAGGCTTAGCACTTTCACCATATAAAACAGTGAGACATCATTTCCTCTTGTACTAATCTAGCATTCAGGTGAGGCGAGTTATACGATTTGAGGCTTCTGAAGTTACTAAAGAGAAGTGTATCTTCACCGTTGGCTACCGAGTTTTGTGAATCACGTCTAAGAGTCTACAGCAGCAGACATTAAAGGATATCACATTTTAGTAATGTATCATTCAGATTGTTAGAGTAATAACACGATGAAACTGTAACACATGGCTTCGCTCTCAGATAGGATCTCTAAAGGGTTTGCTCCACTGATGCAAATCGCATTTAATAAAAGCCATCACTTGAAAGTCAAAACAATAAACGGTAGAATTCTTCAGATTTTCGTAAACTAATAGAAAACAAAGCCACATCTTTCAGTTTCATCCATTACTTAATACTCTTTAGCTGCACAACTACCTGGATGTCAAATAAAACAGGAATTAGCATTAAACAGGCTCAAGAATTCAGGCTTTCATTCTTTGTTTGTGCGATCTCTGACTGACTCGTTGTTATTGAGCGGTGGAGGCGGCGATTGCTTGCTCCTCATGCTCCTTCCGTCCGTGGCGGCTCGCGAAGTCTCCGTCACGAAGAGCCGGGTCACCCAGACTGAGGTGACAATGCGTTTGTACTCATTCCTGAAATTTCGGTTCAGTAAGCCATAGATTATGGCATTCAGACAGCTGTTGAAGTAGGCCATGAAGTAGCTGACTACAAAAAGCCACTCAGGGATGCGAGGAGCCACACGGGATGGATCAATCGCCACCGCCAAGCCAATCAGGTTAAGTGGGGCCCAGCAAATGGCGAACAGCACAAATACCACAAACATGGTGATGAAATTTCGTAAGTCACTTGGTCTTAGGCGAGGGCTTTCCTCTGTCTTCACTTTGCGTCGCACCTGGACATGAACAGAACATAGCGGATGTGAACTGGGCTGTAAATGATATTTGAAGGATACATTCTCTGCCTGCAATCACAATTTCACACACAAGGTTTTTGGACAGTGATACAATTTTTCCACTTTTTGCCTTTGTGTCCCACCACAGTGGAGCTTAAAGTCAGGTCAGGTCAAGGTGAATAAAGTCCAGACTTTCAACTTTAACTCAAAGGCGTTTTCATGCACGGTTCCCCAGGCATATAAGTAACAAGACAAACTAACACGATGTCAAAAATAAGAACTATATTTATTTATTTATTGAATGCCTGAAGTCTAGAACCCATGAATGTCACCAAATACTGCGTTTCCTCCCATGAGATGCTTGGCCAGGCCTTTACTGCACTTGCTGCTTGTTTGTGGGTCTCGCTGCCAGATCAGATGACTGACTTGGCCAGTGAAGAATATCCAATTTCTTTGCCTTGAGAATCTCTTACGTTGCTTTCGGTCAGTCTCCCATCTGCGCCGTGAAGTGCTGTCTAATCAGTTTTGCAGCATTTGGCTGAATATGAGGTGAGAGTGTAGCCCTGCACACTTCAGAATTCAATCTGCTACTTCTATCAACAGTCAAGTCGTCAATAAACAGCAGTGACCCGGTTCCACTGGCAGCCATACGTGCTCATGCCATAACACCTCCGCAGTGTTTGATAGGTGATATGGTACGCTTCAGGGAATCACCTGTTCCTTCCTTCCTGCTATTAGTTAACCTTGGTTTCATCTGCCCAAAAATATTTTTCTTTCATACCTGAAAGGATTCTTATAGAGGTTTTCTAGCCTTCTGGTTCTTAAGTGTAACCAGTGTTTTGCATCTTGCTGTAAATGCTCTGTATTTACATTTATGAAGGTGCATCACTGTAAACTTCATCCACCTCTTTCTTGCCGTAGTTAGATACTGTGAAATTCCTCATTCTTTTTTTTTGTACATAGTTTGTCACGAGATAATAAAACAACCAAAAAACTAGTTATCAGTCAATTCCGAGCTTCTGAAAATGGTGGATTTATAAAAGTGGCCATAATTTATAAACAGCTGCTAATGTGATATCTTGGATAAACCATTTGACTTAAAGCTGGAAGTCCACTGCAGTGGTGCACAGTATTTTCAAAAATTGTACATTAACAAACCCACACAAGTACTAACTTGGTACAGTTTTAGCAGTTTTTTTTTTTAACTTGCTCTGCCTATTAATGCAGTATTAAAATGTCAACAAGGGTGACGATTTTTGGGCACATTAAGCAAATTCAAAAAAATGCACTCAACAAGTAATGGGTCAATTATAAAGGGTCAAAAGTTCAGAACATAAAATTAGCATATTTTCTACAGGGTCCAATCTGGATGAAGGACTTGGAGTTTCTGTATTATTTAAATCAGGTGTCACATTTACCAGTTCGATCAGTTGGTGGTACTGTGCTATTCTAAAAGCCTGCTCATTAATACGGTTTTTGAGGCATGCAGAGAGCCCCGAGACTCACCTGAATAACAAGCACCCAAATGCGCAAATAACAAAAGGTAACCACAGCGATGGGAACCAGAAAGTGAACCACCACCACCGCCACGGTGTAGGAGCTGCTGACATTCTGAGCGAAGGTGCAGGAGTAGACTCGTGGGTCATAACGCAGGGAACCGACGAAGAAATTCGGAACAATGGCCACTACGGTGAGCAGCCAAATTAAGGCGACAAACATCAAAGTGTTGCGATAGCTGTACAGCCGACTGTATGAGAATGAGTGGCAGATATAGCAGTATCTGTTCACTGCAATTCCAGTGATGTTGAAAATGGAACCGATGACACTGAGCCCCATAAGAAAACCACTGACCTGAACAGAAAGAAAGAGAGTGAAGTGTTTTTGTCAGGCTGTGTTGGGAGTGGGCTTATTGCTGCTGTAGTGGTAGTAAAGTGAAACAGGCTGAAAGCTCTGTGGTCTTACCATGCATTGCGTGTTTCCCAGAGCCCATCCATCATGGAAAAGAGCATAGAGAACCAGTGGGTAGGGGTAGAAGGCTACCACAAGGTCAGCAAATGCCAGGCTCACCACGAACACATTACCTGTAGAGAAAGACAAAGAACAGATATTATTTCTATCATATGCTGTATTTATATGCAGAAATGCTCTCAGATTGTGAGTTGACTCGCATCTTATTGCTCTCTTAGGACTGGATTTACCCTCTAATGTGAGCGTGACGATTTCAGCTGTCAACTTCCCTTTCTGAGCATTTGTCTTTAGTTTCAGTCATTGCACTGACAACTCTGCAGTGCGTCTAGAAAACTGAACAAAATCATTGTCAGAACTATAAAAATCCTCATTTCCATTGTTGTCACTAGTCAGTAAGGATAAGCACCCTGGTTGAAACTAATTATGTAATGGGGTTTTTGTCTTGAGGAAATTGAGGATTGTCCAATTTGTGCATTTATTGACGACTGCTTGGGATAGAGATTTCAGTGAACTAGGAGCCTATCTCAGCAGGTCCAGCACGGTGTGGTTGTTGGCTGTGAAGGCCGAGATTACAAAGGGTTCCTAGCCTCTGCCCCACAGCTGATTGCCTCTTCCCAGGCAAAGTTTTATCAGAAATGGCAGAGTCACTGTTTTGACAGAGTAGGACAAGAGTGTGGACGCAGCACTTGGGGCATGCGGGGCCTTTTTTTTGTCATCTGGCCAGTCCCCAGCTTGATCCAAAGAATGGTTCGGTCACTATAGCTCAATGGTGCACACGAAAATGACAAATTGCTTTGCTTAGCTTTAAAAAAGCGCTGGCGTGACCCTCGTCGCTGATTTGAATCACCAGTTTCCGTCCATGCTTTTAGTTCCATTTTTGTCAGCTGCCTATGTTTGCAGTGTTCAGCAGAACTGTCTGAAAACATGTATATTATATGAAACTGTAGTTTAGTGCATGTGTACAATCAGATTTTTATATGCTTAAAAGTGTCTCTGAATCTATTGGATTTGCTATTCAGAGCTGGGAATATGTCAACACAGGCCCCTTTCAGTTGGAGGTCTTTTTACACATAATTTTTGCTACACTTTTACACTTGTGCCACGGTAGATTTGCAAATGCCTGTGGCGATTTGCAAATGTGTGCAGAGATTTTTCTCTGTTCTTTTTTTTTGTAACTCTGGGTTTTGTTTGCCCTGAGCTCAGGCTCGCAGGCTCCCACTGTCAGGCGGTGTACCGCTCTGCCTGCACATATCTAATCTGAAATTCAGCTCATTTCACCGCACTAACCTCCATCTTGTGCTAAGCTTTTGGTATTGTTGATTACACTAAGGCGCCGCGTTCATGCGTGCATGTTAAGTCAGGATAAATTTCCCAAAAGAATCCTCACTGCTGAATTCTTTGAGAGCTCCCTTTAATAGCAGGACTGTTTCAGGCTAACTCAACTTAATGACCATTTGCCATATATAGTCATCACTTGCACATATTTCTGACCTCACTATTTTCAGTGATGAATTACTGTAAAAAAAGGGGTGACCAATTACAGTAGTAGGTGCATTACTTGGAGATGTTGGACTTATTTCAACCAACCCCCCCCCAAAAAACAAAACAAAAAACCCACGCACACACACAACAACAACAACAACAACAACAACAACAACATATGTCCAGATATAACAGGGCAGAGCACCAGTAGGTCTCACTGTCTTCTACCTTCTAGTTTTCATATCTCTGGCTCACTCTGTGTTTCATGTGCTGACGCCTACGGAGGTGATCTGAAAGCTTTTGGGCTCACGAGGTGAAACAGCTACCGATCATTCCCAGTCCTTCTCAGTGGTGATGGCAAAGGATGAAGGCCTCTTGCGTGGCAAGTTCACAGACATATCTCGAAGGGATTGTTGCGCTTACTGTGTCTTGTATAACTGTCAAACTGTGTCAAAGGTACACAATGCACAGCGCACCAAAAATGTATTTATAGCTAAAACCATGAACACATTTCTTCTTATGAAACTATTGTACATGTGGGCTTTGGTGTGAGTCTGTCAGCCCTGTGCTGTCACCATGCACCTCGAGTGACAATGAGAAATAAGTTATTCAGCATGGATGGACAGCAATCATTCTGATATCCCAGTTTTATCCCAACAAGCCTCGTGTGACCAGATTGTCACAGATGGCTTATAGGCTTCAAATGTAAATGTCAGTGATGAGCACTACTTTCGTAAGCATGCAGGGGATGTTTTCTTACATAAAATACCATCAGGCTTATAACTGAGATCCCTTGCTAGTGTGCCAATCAGAGGTTATTTTTATATTTGGACTTTAAATTCATTTTTTATTGCTTGTGATACGATTGGCTGCAAATAAATACCTGTTTTAGTGTAAGGAGGGCATAACAAAAACAGACACTGGGGAATCCCACAGTTACTGTTATCATTTCAATCATTTAAACACAATTAACACTGTGAACTGTTGCATGTGCTGAGTGTATGTGACAGTATTCATCAGTAGCAAACCACAAATGTAAGAGAAATTTCTATGGACAGCAGGATTTATGTGGCAAATGCAGCATGACATCTTCAGTTAAAAGCTGATAAGACTTCATAATCCAATACTGTTCATTTCCTCCTCTGTGTGTGTGTGTGTGTGTGTGTGTGTGTGTGTGTGTGTGTGTAAGGATTCTTTTGTACAGCTCTCCAATGTTCTGATAAAGCATAAATTATCTGTGGATAGATTAATGTTCATTACTGACAGTTGTGTTTGTATAGGCGTGCGTTTCCCACGTCAATAGTTAAATTAAGCAATGCAGAAAGATGCATAAAACATGGAGATAAACATGCACATGGTGATGTACAGGGATCAGCTCCAACATTAAAATCACTGACAGGTGAAATGAATACCATTTATCATCTCATTACTATGCAATACTCTGCCAGTAAATCCTAGGTCCTGCAATTGCTTTACTGTGATGGGTTGCTGAAGACCAGTGCCCCCAGAAAAATGGCTCTCCTCAGTGGCCTGTACCAGCAGAAGGATGTGTGACAAAGGGGGGAAAAAAACAAGGTTTTCAGCTTCTTTTTGATTTACTGCAACTTCCTGTTTACCAGAAGTCATCCTGCCTGGAACTCTTGACCTCCGCATCCTCGGCCCTTTGCGAGGATCTGTGACTGATAAATGCTTCATGTGAACTAACTTCTTCCAGCTTTGGGTTCTTGCAAACGCGAAGTGGTTTCTCTGCTTCAGAAATGCTTACGAATGCCTTCATTTCATCTCGACTTTGCCGCCCTAACGGTCTTTATCCAGGTGTCAGCCCGTCATTGCTCGTTGAACTGGCCCAGAATGCTGCAGATCAGCTGCCACATGCAAGCGCGGCCACACCCGTCATATCGGCTTCCTCGCACTTCAGTTTTAGAATGGATTTTAAGATTTTACTGCATGGGCTGGAGTCTCCCTACATGTGTGATCTCTTAACTTTGCACACTCCCACTAGCTCCCTAAGGTCTACTGAGCAAATGTCAGCTGTCTTGAGGTCCAGATTAAAACATAGAGATGATTGAACGTTTAGAGCAGCAGCTCCAAAATCGTGGAGCAAACTTTCCTCTTCACATCAGGACCGCCGCAACATTACACACCATTTGAAAGCCCATTTTTAGTTGACATTTAAACCAGAATAAGTCTTGTGTTTGCATCCTCTCCCCTGTGAGACTATAAAAGCTACTCCGCAACAGCCCATGAACTGAAGGAATGAGTGAATGTGAGCAAATACATGGAGAACATGTCCTGTTAAGAAATACTACTTAAGTCCATGACAATTTCCATTCTTATATGGTCTTAATAAAATTCTCCTACTTTGAAAAAAAAATGTAAGCAACAGTCAGAGTCGGGAAAATCAGATCATTTTAATCACAGTCATTATGGCAGCAGACTGCAAAGCACTTAATGGTCTGTAAGTGTGTGAGAAAAATGAATGAACCAGTAAGCAGTGAAGATTTGCACAAGCAGATAGAGCTGCTAAAGCTGACTTTAGCAGCTAAACGTCTTTTTGAAGTTTCTTTGAAATTGGCTCCCCGTCAGTTGAAAAGTTATCAAACCTGTCTTCAAACACCACTCCAGCTTCTTTTTTTCAGCTTCACAGTCAGACATGAGCAATTTTCCTGACAATTATGGGAATTTAATTTTCAGTTTGTTGCTGGACTGAGTCACATCAACCACGGAAAAGGAGCATTTTATTTTGAACAGTGGCGTTTCAGCTTCATGTACTGAAATTTCAAGCATTCGGTCAATTATAGCATAGCTGTTGAAACCATGTTTACTTCAAAAAAATATTTGACCTTATAAATGACCCAGAGTTCCACTGTATTGACTTCACAGTACATGCCAAAATAACATGCATTATATAAAATCTTGTTTAGCTGCACACAAGTGTTGTTCAGGCAGACTTATTCACATGCATAAAAAATAACCTGAGAAATATGTATATATATATATATATATATATATATATATTTATATGTATATATATATATATATATATATATATATATATATATATATATATATATATATATATATTTGAGGGGGGCATGAGCAGGAAAGTATGTTTCAGACATGCTGCCTTTATTGGGTAAATATGACATATAATGGTGCAACAATTAATTTTTAATTATTATTTCAACTAATGCACAATGTCACAGGACTGATGGACACACTAGCTAGCTCCTCCACGACTGGATAAGCAGCCACATGCTACATGTGCACTGCGTTGGCATAAAAATTTGGATCTGTTTTTGAGGGAGAGCACTAGCTGACTTCTTCATTCTGTCATCAGACAGCAGCACGCATTCGACAAAGCAAACAAGTGTACAGAGTACACACAGATGCACGCTGAGACACCTGCGAGAATTTTTCAACCATCTGTTTGCCGAGCTATGGATTATGATGATGATCACATTTCATAATTATTCACAGATGAAGCTCTTCGTTTAAGCATGGTCTTCCAGCCTCATGCTTTAATGCGATGTAAAAATGTAGTTACATTACACTAGGGCTGCACAATTAATCAAATTTTAATCTCAATCACGATTTTGGGTTCCCACAATTACATGAGCATGATCGAGTGATATTTAAAATGCACGCTCCGCCAGTTTAAAAGCAACACAAAAGCAAATCAAGCACTCGATAAATCAGTGCCTGACCATGTGCCTGCATCTGCCAATCACAGCTGTTCCCTGCACGGGCCAGCTTGACTTTTTCTTGGCTAGTCTGGGCAAGTAAAATGACATTAAAATACAGATATGCAACAAAATTCAGATGTCCATTGTTCAGATATACTTCACATCTAGATAGTGATGTTAGGAACAAGAACAAATCATAAGCAGAGTGCCGTGTATGCACCACAAAGCAACATTAACTTATTCAGCTGCCTGAAAAAACACACCACAAAGCAGAGTAGAATTAATACCGAGGAAAACAATGCGATGGTCAGTAACGAGAACAACATCAACTCAGGCCTGTGGAGTGTTTCAGCGTATTCCGCTCACAAAGACGCACTCAAAGCACCAACGCAATCACATTCCATTTGGCCAAAGATGTGTGCCCATTAAAAACGGTGAGTAAAATTTTTATTTCACTGGACAAAAGAGGTGCTATCCCCTCATGCAGTTGTTATCTTTTTCTAATACCTGCACAGCATGCAAACCAGTGCAGAGGGCTCTCACAGCTGTCCAGTGCTTTGCCACAGCTTTTAGTTACATCCATTGTTCATCGTACTCTGTTGTTTGTCTGCAAAGATTAATTTATAAAGATTCATTTACAGTGCCCTGTTGACTTACTTTTCTCTTAGTTTTTGATACAATTTTTTTTTATATGACTTCTATGAGATGCACTGGATTTAAGATGAATAAAGAAGGTTAATTCATTCATTCATTCATTCATTCATTGACCGTAATCGTGCAGCCCTACAACAAAGACTGCAACCTGATTTACACAGGAAGCTGAGCATTGGGTTTGATTTGGACCCCATCCTTAGTATTTTTAAATTTTCCACAAGAAAAACATACAACGGTCTGAAATGCAGAGTTTACATTGCAGTGATATGAATTGCCATGGTCTCTGCTCTTTCTCGCTCTATCGCTGTGAATGTGTTTGGAATGAGTTACCCCACCTTGTGTTTCAGGGGCGGGGCATGTCCCAATTCCTGCCTCTCTGCTCTCGCACCTGGAGGTAACACGCCTACCCGTTTGCAATCTGGTGTTATCCTGCTGCTGCTTAATGTGGTGGAAAACCTTCAGTCTTTGTTTGATCACTGCACTCACAGTTAGGGATGCTGGTTTGGGGGTTTTTTTTGGTGGAATTTGCCTTTTCTCGTACTGCGCAGAGGTTTGTAGAGAGTGAGACTCTACTGGGGAGGAGAGACTGGAGAAACTGAACTCTGGAAATTGCCCACTGGATTAGAAATCTGGACGTCCAAACTGCCTGAGTGGCCTTGAGATATGTGGCCTGAATCAGTTGAATAAATTAACAAACAAGCATAGGAAACATATTAGTAAATATTTTTATTTATGCTCAATGGGTGGATTTTATGTTAAGTTTAAATTTAAGCCACTCTTCCCAGTTATACACCTGTACATAACTGCATGTTGAGTTCTTGACAGAAACCCGATCTTTGACAACAAAGTACAAACCTTAAGAGTTTAATAAACAAAGAATCAAAAATCATTTCATGTATTTTTCCTCAACATGTATAAGAAATGCCTTTTGGGAGGAAATTACTTTTTTTTCTCCTCTAATTTGCCTTTTTCCCCCCACATCTTTCCTGTGGGAGGACATACAAGGCTGTTTTGCCTTGTCTGCATTTAAATTTGTTTTTAGTGAAGGAATTGGGGCAAGGAATAGATGGTAATAGAAAGATGACAGAAATGGGGACTGAGTCCAGAAGTGAGTGATGTGGAAGCGAAAGTGGTCAGGCATGATAAAAAATTGCATTTTCATGAGAAAATACTAAAAGTGGGAAGTGGGCGAAGGTGGGTAAATGTAATACCCACATGAGGAGGATGTGGACAATCAGGTGTCCCGTTAATTCATATAATATGATACACATCTCCAATGTGAAAATTATACAACAGGATCAAGTGCGGTCTATTGGTCTGCTGCGATGAATGAATAAACTTATTAGCAGAAAAGGTAAAATGAGGAAGATTGAGAAACATGAAAGAAAATGAAAATGTCACTAGAGAATAATACTGTTTGCAAGGACTGGAGACAATCAGCTTTTCTGTTTATTTATCGAATTATTTATAATTAGTTGTGTATAATTGCTGTGCAATATACTGTTTTAATTCACCAACTAGAAGCAGACCACCCAATGCTGTATTTCACACATACAGTGACAATAAAGGCCTTCTATTCTTCTTCTACTCTGAGGCTGAGCTACACTCACCAGCCCCTTCATTAGTTACGCCGTGCTACTGCTGGGTTGGACCCAATTTTACCTTCAGAGGTGTCGTAATTCTTCGTGGCAAAGATTCAACAAGGTGTTGGAAACATTCCTCAGAGATTTTGGTCCACATCAACATGACAGCATCACACAGTTGCTGCTGATTTGTCAGCTTCCATGATGCGAATCTCCTGTTCCACTACATTCCAAAAGATAATCTATTGGATTGAGATCTGGTGATTGTGGAGCCCACTTGAATACAGAGAACTCATTATCATGTTGAGAAAAGAAAAAAGAAAACAGTTTGAGATGATTTGTTCTTTGTGACATGGCGTGTTACCCTGCTGGAAGCAGCTATTAGAAGATGGGTACACTGTGGTCATGAATGGATGGACAGTCAGCAACAATAGTGTTTTGTCCAGTTTTGTTGAGCCCATACAAACTGTAGCCTGAGTTTCCTGTTCTGGCAGGAATGGCAACAAGTACAGTCACTAGCCACACTTGTTAACAGCAGCTCTCTCCTTAATGATCTATGCACTTGGTAAATTGATGAAAAGACAAAAAGATAAGAAAATATTGCAATAAAATGCAAAGTGTGTGTCTGTCAGCGAAAGTGAAGAGTTGCACTTCAAATTTGAATAAGTAGCTTCTACCTGATTGCAGTTTCACAACACTGACATCCCATTTGCAGGAGAATGATGTCAGTGCCGCAGCTTCCTAACACCAACAGCTAGCTTTAAATTCAACTAAAGCTGCTGCTTCAAGGGGCGTTATCAAGTTATCACTGGTATCAATGGTATCAATGATATCAATGGTATCAAGCTATAAATATCAACTCACTATGCCATATGGTAAAGTCAGGTAAGTCAAGTAAATGCACTCTATGAGATCCTGTAAGTGCCCTTCTGGATTATGCATGAGGAGTGGCAAACAGGTGTTAAATTGCCTGCAATTCTGTAATGTAACAAGTTTGTTTTAAAGTAGCATTACAGTGTATTATTCATACACCTTTTCAGTATACCATCCTGGGGAGAACTGCTGAAACACTGCACAAGATCGATGAGTAATCCCAGTTTTCTCATAATGTTGTAGGCACGTTGTAGGCAAGCAATAAACAATCTTGTCATCACTACCATACAGCACATCATACATCATCGGCGCATGTCTGTCCATGCTGGCAGCTCTCTGTGCCAGAAGCTTAATCACTCTAGTACTCTGCCTACCGCCTGGTCATACATATCAATCTCAGTCTGGCTTCTTTCTTGCCACTCCTTCATTGTCTGTTCTTTTTTTTTATTAATTCAGTTAGCTGCTCTTCCAGTTTCACAACCGGTGAGAGTTACTTTTGAGCGATATGACCTTTTAATCATTTTTCATCACTCTCTGGTAATCCTGCTTTTTGCACCTTCTCTGAGTTGAAGAGAAAACACACACATCATTGTGACAGGCCATGTTGCAAGTCTGAATGGATTAAAAGCAAGTCAGACCACCACAAAATATGAGGAAAATTGTTGTGCAAGTGCAACTTAGACTCCTGAAATATTACATATACTGCATAAATTCACCAAAGACCAAGTAAAGTTCGTCTCTACCTTCCCAAGTGTAAGTTGAATACGAGTTATCACCTAAAGTTAGTTAAACTCTCAGAAGCTTACTGCAGCAGCAAGGACAAACACAGCCTACAGTACAATTTCTATTTGATCCGTGACTTACCAAGTTTTTCTACTCACATTTGGCTCGAGACACACAAACTTGTTTGACCCTCCAGTTATTTCTGTCAAAAGTCAGCTAGGTTAAGTTAATTGGTATAAACATCCCTGAGGTCATATTTTAATTTAAAAAGTGCAGCAATTTAACCAGTAAGAATTGACAAGTTCTCCTGATTTGACTATCTAAAGTCACCTGGAAATTAGCACTGGACTCAAACACATCAAACAGTGACTTGCATATTTGTATGGGAAGCAGATCAAGTAAAAAACTGTTAATGCTGCATGATTAGAAACACCAAGCACAAAGACTAAAAAGCATACCAGTTTTTACGCTCCAAACACAACCTAAAGGAGCTGGGGATACAAAATCACCAGTCAGTGATGATGTCCTTTCCTGACATTAGAGGACACGATGAAAAGTGTAGTCACCCGAGGATGTTTCTATGCAACTACATCACACTGCCTCTACCTGTGTAATAAAATGCAAGTGGCTGCTTTGGTGGAGGGCTGTTGTTTCAAGTGTCGGCAACAAAACGGTCCTGAAAGCCTGATTTTAACGGCAGTTTGAAGCTTTACAGACAGCAAAGAGCAGCACAGTAGTTTATAATTCTCTGAGGCAGTTTTTTAATAACTCTGGAAACTTATCATGATGACAATTCTGCATAAGCAGTGCCTCTGCTGGATAATGGCACTTTTTGGTCCAGCCAGGCTTGAAGCTGATTCACTTTTTTTTGTTTGAGACTGTTACTTAGCTGCAACCCTCTGGCATCCAAACTGTATCTAGGTGGTGGAAAAAAGTTGCTCTCTTGACCACAAGAGATCGCATGTTAGGTAATTGTAAACATTTAAATATGGTCATATGAAGCTGGCAGAGGACAGTCTTAGTTCACATGTTTACCATCCAGTTATTCATCCAGCCTGGAGCCTATCCCAGCTGAACAACACAGAGAGACAGACGACCACTCACACCTATGGGCAATTTAGAATCACCAATTAACCTAACCCCACTAACTGCATGTCTTTGGACTGTGGGAGGGAACCAGAGCAGCTGGAAAAAACCCATCTGTCTTAAAAGAATAAGCTGAAATGCAGTTTCAGGCAGTTGCAACTCTGATCTGCGTCACACGGGCCCCATCACCTCTAGCTCAGCTACATTACTGCTGCACTTCAAGCCCTTGGAGGTCAGCAAATATTCTTAAGCTGGTGTTAAGTTACTGTGAGAGCTGCAAAGTCGAAAACACTCACTTGTGGAAAGTGTGTAGGAACCGGCCGCTGAACGTTTCAGTGCATACAATTCAGCTGCTGGTCGGCTGCCGCTTTGAACCCAAGCTTCCAAAGAAGCTGTGCTTTTAGCTGCCGCCCTCAGGTTTCTCTCTATTTGCCTTTGTCGCCTCCTTTTAAATTGCACCATCACGGAGTGTTTACAGAGTAAACAATGTGCGACACTCAATACGAAGCCTCTTCAAGACATGCATTAACCTTAAGTAACCACAGGCGATGACTGTGGTGTTACAGAGTTAAGAAACTCACAGAGCGATATCTAATGCAACATGATGTAATAAGTAATAAACAGCATTCACGGTGGGCACATGAATAATTCTCAATAACTTATATAAACACAAAAAAAAAGACTCCCCAAATCTGTGTGCGAAAATAAAAATATTTTTGTTCATGTTGTTGCTTATTGGACATTGCTGCTCCCTTATATCTGCTTTTTTTTTTAAAATAAATAACAATGCAAAACCAAACCGAAACCTCATGCTTTACACTAATTAAATGAGAAGCAATTAACTGCCTCGCAGCACAACCCTAGTTTCAGGCAAACCACCATAACTGCTGAGTAAATCACCTTCATAATACTGAACAACAACTTAAATCATGTTCAGTCGGGCACAAAGAAAGGAAGAAGGCACAGAGGGGAAAGTGTAATGAAAGAAATGAAATGCAATGATTGTGTACGTTGACAAAATTGCTCATTAAAGCGGGCCTTGCTCACAGTTATAGAATAAAACAGCAACAGCAGAGGCATAGCGACGTATTACGTTTAACACTGTGCAACGTTTTACTTTACAGTTGAAAGGTTTGTGCAACGTTTTCTAAACACTTTACAATGCAAATGTGTGATCTGTTTGCTCCCGTCCGCAGAATATTTGCATATTAAACTCCGATCGATACTTGTGTTCAGCTTATAGAGCAGAGGGTGACTCTTCTGGCCTTTCTGCTGTCATACAACTTAGCAAGTGGCCCAAGTGACACCACCTTATCCAAGTCATTCTTCCTCTTAAGTGAGCATCCAAATGTGCTGCTGTGATAAAACGGTTATCTTGCTGATCACAATCATCTGAATACCAGTTCACATGCTGGGCCGGCGGAGCTTATGGTGTGTATTAGCACACCTGGATAAATTGCTTAGACATGTGGAAATTGTGCCTTTAAAATGCATACAATGAATTATTCAGTATGTCATCTGCTGTCTGGGGTATGTGTGTGTGTGTGTGTTTGGGGATTGGGGGGGGGGGGGGGGGTTTGTTTTTTGGGGGAAAATTTATTTTTTT
>VOQJ01001367.1:1184-23451 GCA_015052665.1 Apistogramma diplotaenia | reverse complement strand
ATGCTTTGAAAATATACACAACAGTGTAGAAGGTTGGGCACTTTACAGAGTCAAGAGCACAAAAAGAGCGCAAACCTCCAAGGCAGCTCACTCTCTGGGTAGTATTTCATTTTAAGAGACCAGTATTATATTTTGACCATTGAAGAAGAGGTCAGAGGTCCAAGTTGCCTCCAGGTGCTTGTGAACAGGTTAAGAAAAATGTCTGAAACCTTCATTCATGCTGATACGACTCGCATTCATTAAGGAGATAGTCCCCGTAAAAACAGCAGGTTTTATAGGTCACTGAGTAACAAGAAAAGCTGCTGAATGTTTGTTTTTTTTCCTTCAAAAGCTTACTGTACCAACCCCCCAAAAAAGAAATTGTTTTTTTCATCTATGCTTTCATTCTACTGGGGTCATAACAGAAATTGATGGACCGAAACTGAGAAAATACAGCTTTACTTCTTTACCTGAACTGCTTCAGAGGAGGATAATTGCGTGTTGACATTTAACACTGGTGAGACATATAGCCACTGACCTGCTGGCAAATATATAATCTTGAATTATGAAAGCGGCCGAAAGACGGAGAGCACGGAAGAGAGTGTGAGGGGCTGCCAGGAAAATCATAATAATTAAAAAAAAATGTGTGAAACCTCGCAGTTAAGATTCCGAATTGATCAAAGCAGTCACTGAAGAAACATCAGAGGTTTCAAGGACTTGGTGTTGAAAAGTTTAAAGTTCATTTATTGCACAAGTCATGCACATGCAACTTGCAAGAGTGGAAGCTTAAGTTTATCACTGCTCACTCTGAAATCTCCACACTGCTCTTACCTCTGTGATGCAGTGATGGAGGCCGAGTTAATATCAGTCTGAGGCTCCAGCAGGTCTTGGGAGCTCACCATGAATGCTAAATGAGAGGGTGTATATGCATACACTTAAACATGCATCTTACAATCATTAGTATTTTATGATACGTCCTCATTAATTTTAATTTGGTAATGGGACGAGTGAAAATGTGTTCCCATCATAAGACCTGTCCAAAATCCATAAGAATCGGTGGCTGTCATGTTAGCGTTGTTTCAACGTCATGAATCATTCTTTATGCAATGTGTAATTATGAGCTAATTAGAAACTGCTGCACCAAATGAGACTGTTCCCAATGGATGTGCATATGTCAGGTTGTCAACATCTAGGATTCATCCTCTTTTGAGGCCCTTAAGTTTGAGGAAATGATCACTAGCCAATCAAAATCCACAACTTTGGTCACATGTGCCATAACGTCGATGCATTAAAGCTGGATGCTTCTTGATAATTGTGAATTAAATGTAACTAGTGCAAGTCGCAAACTGGAACTCAAAAATGACCTCATTAATACTGTAAACTTTAAACGCTGTATTGCCAAAAGTATTTGCTCACCTGCCTTCACACGTCCCATTATTAATCCATAGGGTTTAATATGATGGTGCTCCAACCTTTGCAGGAAGGCTTTCCACAAGGTTTAGGGGTGTTTATGGGAATTTTTGACTATTCCAGAAGCGCATTTATGAGGTCAGACACCGATGTTGGTTGAGAAGGTCTGGCTCACTCTGATTCATCCTGAAAGTGTTCTATCGGGTTGAGATCAGCAATCTGTGCAGGCCAGTCTTGCTCATCCATGTCTTTAAGGACCTGCTTTGTGCACTGGTGTGCAGTCATGTTGGAGCAGGAAGGGGGCAGACTGTTCCTACAGACTTGGGATATAAAATTTACCAACATTTCTTGTTATGCTGAAGCATTAAGAGTTCCTTTCACTGGAACTAATGGGCCGAGCCCAACTCCACAAGATAATCCCCCCCCTCCACCAAACATTACACTTCGCACAGTGCAGTCAGACAAGAACCGTTCCCCTGGTAACCACCAAACTCAGACTCATCCATCAGATTGCCAGACATAAAAGTGTGATTGATCACTCCAGAGAACACGTCTCCACTTCTTTAGACTCCAGCGGCGGTGTGATTTACACCACTGCATCCAGCGCTTTGCATTGTGCTTGCTGATATAAGGCTTGGATGCAGCTGCTTAGCCAAGGAAACCCACTCCATGAAGCTCTCTTTCTTGAGCTAATCTGAAGGCCACATGAAGTTTGGAGGTCTGTAGTGATTGACTGCAGAAATTTGACAACCGCAGTGCACTGTGTTTCTCAGCATCCTCTGACCCCAGGCTGGGATTTTACATGGCCTCCCCACTTTGTGGCCGAGTTGCTGACATTCCCAATCACTTCCACTTTGTTATAATCCCACTAACTGTTGACTGTGGACTATTAGCAAGGAAATTTCACAACTGGACTTGTTTTACAGGTGGCATCCTATCACAGCTCCGCGCCGGTAATCACTGAGCTCCTGAGAGCACCCCATTCTTTCACTAATGTTTGTAGAAGCAGTCTGCATGCCCATGTGCCTGCTTTATACACCTGTGGTCATGAAAGTGACTGGAACACCTGAATTCAATTATTTGGATGGGTGAGTCAATACTTTCAGTGTAGGGTTTGCTGTGTTGCTTTTCTATGAACAACTGCTCATCCCTAGACATGTCTAAAAGCTCAACTGAGTTATAAGGGCCCAAAATCTCCATCCATTCATTTTCTTAAACACTTATCAACTCCAAGCTTGCGGTGAGCTAGAGCCTAATGCAACTGTTGTATCGTGAGAGGTGGGGTACACAGTGGACAGGCCACCGTTTATCTCAGGGCCCAAAAACATTAGTGTGTATTGTTTTGCTGGGTCAAGAATTAAAAAAAAGAAAGTGAATTTACTGGGTAAGCTGTCTTTTTGGGGAAAGATGGAGGAGGAAGCCAGGTTTAAGAAACATACCAGTTACACAGCAGAGGAAATCCAACTTCAAGTAGGATCTCTTTGTACTCTTTTTACTCTTTCTAGTCAGAAAATGCTGCCGGCTAGAAATAAATGCAGGTCTGATAAACAGTGTAAGGACACTAAATTAATAGATAATACAATATATATGGAGGTAGGTAAAAACCTACTTAACGTTTTCATATTGGAAGATTAATGTGCTTCCGTTCCAGAGGGCTTTCGCCCAGGACTGGGAATTGCAGTATAACCAATAAGACAATAAGAAACCATAATTCAGTTACTGTAAGTGCGAGTTCATATTGTTTCTGTCTGCTGAATACAAGACTTTCTGGTTGCCTTTTTTTCCACTCAACACTTATTCTTTCAGCTTATTTTTAAGCAACGTTTCAAAGCCCCCGTGGTCACAGATTTTGGCACATTAGTCTTGCTGCTGAGGTTAGCATCATGGTCCAAAGAAAAATAACAGGCCGTTGTGAAATTAACAGCAACGCAGGTGATCTGCCTTTGCTTTACTTGGGAACTGCAAATACTGCCAGTCAGCTATGCCTGCTGGTTCCCAAACTTTCAATCCTCATCAGTTTTGCTAAATGCCCGTTAGGGCGCTCAGCAGCTAGGCTGCTATCTAAATCCAGGCTGCAGTGACATCAGCTGGATCCTTCTTTCCCCCCCTTCCTATGCTGCATGACTTTTCCAAGACAAAAGCGTGTGAGTGTAGACAAAGAGTACAGCAACATACAATTCAAGGTTCTCTTTAGTAAGAATAAAAAACATCCGATTCATTTGCTGTAAATGTCTTAGATGGAGACCTTGAGTTGATTCACTACAACGCAGCATGTCTCGGAAGCACTGCATTGTGTGGTCTTTATTAAAGTCTGACCCAGCTATAATGAAATTAAATGAAAGGTTGATGTTCTAAAAGTTCCTCTTCATATAGCTGATGTTTTCTCCTCAAATATAGATAATTATTTACCATTTTGCAAATGCAACATGCATTTTTAAAAGATATAATATCTAGTGGGTAACAGCCAAAATGATGAATATTGCTTTTTATTGTTATGTGGACAATTATCAAGTTTATTTTCCATTGAAGCACACTGGTGCGTCTTCTGTCCAGCTTCTCCTCAATGCCCTATTGACATCAGGGGATGGATGGCACTCAGTTTTCTGAATTTTAATGAGAAAAAGACAGAGGTTATGTTGTTCAGACCCAGTGGCATTAGCAGTATTTTTATAACGGCTCGTCTTGATTACTGCCATGCAGTTTTTATCGGAATCAGCATGTCCTCCATCGCGCACCTACAGCTGCTGCAAAATGCTCCTGCTCGATTATTATCTGGTGCAAGCAAGCGAGAGCACATCAGTCCCTCCAGTTCATTTACAAATCAATTTTAAAATTCTTTCATTTGTTTTTAAATCTCCTAATGGTCATGTCCCATTTTATCTGTCTGAACTCCAGTATGGTACGGTATGGTAAGTGGTGTCCATTTGGATGCAGCACAAGTTATGTGTAAACACAAACTGACATTATGAAGCAGTAAAGGAGAATTTATTAACAACCAGTTGTCCGTTTTTTACATGCCCAGCAGTTACAAAGAAACATTACTGTGGTGTAAACTTGGAATGTCTCCTGCTTTAAGCTCTCTTGTGGTCTCAGCCAGCTCCTGAATGTTTCACCGTGCTCCTCGGCTGCTGCAGACCTCGAATTTGTCTGTTGCTTTTTTTAGAATCTGCCTTAAAGTAAAGTTGAAGGCTGGAAAACCAAAAACAATGAGCTTAATGTTGACCCTGTTTGTTTGTATTGCCTCTGCCTTCTTCTTCTGCTGCTGCTGCCATGTCAAAAGTATAATCCAACCCATCCTGTAACACTTTGTCACCATGGTGACAGCATCCACCAAAAAAATAAAATAAAAAATCAACAGCATTAGAAACACTGCCAACACATCATTGGTCTCCTTACACCTCCCACTTCACCTCTCACACCTTAACAGCAGACTTAGCGCTCACCATAGCTCATTCTTTCACCCCCTTTAGAAACTTTAATTTGGTGAGCAATACGGTACTTTGAAAGTCTAGTACTCTGACACAACAGCCCTTAAGAAAATCCTATGAATGGAAAAGGACAAGTTATGTGTGTCCTGTTGCGTGGCCCAATTTTGGCCAACCTTTAGCGGTTCGACACATTTGACTCTAGAATAATTGGTTCATATGCAACTCGATAATTGCAAGTTGCACGGGTCATGTGGCTCAAGAAAATAATCTAGAAAAATAATCTCTCACTGTCGAATGATGGATTTCAAATTGTTTGGAAAATTGCTAAACTGATAGGCAGCAATAATTGACTGTTGCTGATGTCTTTCCTCTCTGTTATTGTGTTAACACACACCAGCGCTCACACCTGCTGATGATCAGTGAATCAAGCACATTTGATTAACAGCACCTGGCTGCTACAGTACTTCCCCTCTTAACTCCTATGGAAGCAGCAAAGGTGTTCTGTACAAGCACTACTGATGTAATACAGACCATCTGTCTTTGTTATTGGTGCAACAAGAGAATAAGCATGCTGTAAATCAAAAAAAAACAATATCCCACCTGAATTTTTTTTCTTTTTTGAAGAATGTTACTGGCTAAATAAGAAACCGCTTAGTTCAGTTATGCCTCAGGCTGACTGTGACTGTCGACATTCAAACACGTCACCACTTTGAGTAATACGGAAACAATGTGGCACGTTCACATTCACGTTTTCATTCGCAGCGTCCCACTCATCACAATCTTCATACAGGGGCTTTGATGAATCCTTTATTCTCATGGCCCTGAAGATGTAATGTTTTCCACCAACAGAAACTGAAAGTATAATCGGAAATTAATTAATCTGCGAGTCATATCTGCATTTCTTTTTCTTCCCGCTCAAACGTTTTCAAGCGTCAAAATTTTAATACGCACCATGAATGGTTCAGATCTTTTTCACACTTCATTGTCAGTGACTTTCAATTTGTAACTTTTGTACCTGTCGTGCACGCCACATTAGTGATGCTACTCAGGTTTTCCAGCCTGACCTGAAGTTACAGTCCACACGAATTCATGAAGTAGTCACAACTTATGAATGTGTTCATAGATGATAATTTCATACACAGAGTGCATCCAGATGGAAACATTAATACAAAAGTGACTGGAATCCCAATACAACAAGATCATCATTTGTTAGCTGTTTGTTTAGCAAGTATATAAGTGAATATGCCATCCTTTAACACTGTTAGCTATTATTTAAAGGTGAAGTAGCCACATTTACTTATGTTCATCACATGTGAGATGGCCCGATTTTCTTAGTTTTGGTCTAAAAACACTGATTTCAGAAAACTGAAGCCATCTCTCAGAAGAAAAGGAAAATGGATATCAACATACACAAACAATTAAAGTTTGTTTTTCTGTCACCTGCAATTACACTTCTTGTCTCTCCAACATGCACAGGTGCCAGATATATTTATGTGTGTGCCCAGCAGGAACCAGCGTCTTTTTGCTGTAATTGAAGTATTTCGAAACAGAGCAACAGACCCCTGAACCTAAGCTCACCTTTGGTGAGCAAAGTGGATATTTATTGAAAGAATCCTTAGAATTCCTCAGCTGAGGAGTATAAAAATATACTGTTCCGTCTGGTTCAACAAGTGCTATGATGGGTCTGGTTGTACTTTTCATTGCTTTCATGAGAAAAAACAGGCTACACACAACATAAAGGACTATAACGTTAGAAAATAAATATTCACTCACTGGCCATTCTGTTCAGCTGCATCAGCCAGCAGCAAGTCAATGAATTCAGGCTTTCTAGACAAGGTCAAGATGGTCTGCTGAAGTTCAAACCAAGCATCAGAATGGGAACGAAAGGTGTGTAAATGACTTTGAAAATTGACATGGTTGTTGGTTCCAGACAGGCTGGTCTGGGTATTTCAGAAACTGCTGATCTACTGAGAATTTCCCACACAACAATCTCTAGGATTTGGAGAGAATAGTCTGAAAAAGAGAAAGTATCCAGTGAGCAGCAGTTCCCTGGGCGGAAAATGCTTTGTTGATACCAGAGGTCAGAGGAGAATGGCCAGACTGCTTCGAGCTGATAGGAAGGCAACAGTAACTCAAATAACCACTCTTTACAAGCAAGGCAATCAGAAAAGCCTCTATTAAGGCACAGCACATCAAATTGTGAATTGTGAAACAGATGGACTGCTGAGTGCCACTCCTGTCAGCTGAGAACAGGAAAAGGAAGCTACAATTTGCATGCGTTCACCAAAGCTGAACAACAGAACACTGGAAAAAACATCACCTTAGCTGATGAGGCTCAATTTCTCAAATTCACAGCCTTCACAGTCAGTATTACTGCTGACCACGTCTGTCGCTTTATGACCAAGTGTATCCATATCCTGATGGCTGCTTCCAGCAGGAACACACCAGGTCACAAAACTCAAGCTGCTTTCTTAAACGAGACAGTTCAGTTTATAGCACTCGCACGGCTTCCGCAGTTACCAGATTGCAATCCAGTGGAGCACCTTTTGGATGCCGTGGAAGATTCTCATCATGTGCGGCAGCTGTGTGACGCTATCATGACAATATGGACAAAAATCTCTGAGGAATGTTTTCAGCACCTTGTTGAATGCAAGACATGATGAATTAAAGCAGTCCTGAAGGCAAAAGCAGGGGGTCCAACCCAGTACTAGCAAGGTGCGTCATGGTGTTTGGTGTCTGCTGGTAAGCTTTCGCTCGAGTGTGGTGATGAACTCCGAAAAGGACAATTCGCATTCAAAATGCACTTTGTGGAGGTTTTGCCTCGGGCACACCAAAGCCTTCTTACCTCCTACCCCCTCTGCATTTCGAATGCACAACACCAGCCCTTATCTGTTCCCCCCTCCCCCCCCCCCTATCCTTTCACATTAAAAATGCTGCTCTGCTCAGTCTACTGGCACATGCTGCCAAGCTTGCCCTGCCGTGAGGTTCAACACCAGATACAGCTCGGCCTTTCGCTAAAATTCATGGGATGTTTGTAATAGTTTCAGGTAGAGTTCAGAACACCACAATGGAGGCAAATTAAAACTAGAGGCGTTATGCTGTAGTTCACTTAGAAAAACTCTCAAAGCCATGGTGGGAAAAAGAATTCACTTTTCTGAAGGGTAGATTCCGAGTGCAACACTATACCTGTGATTTAGTGCATTTACATGGTGGACCCACGTAATGCAAGTGATTCTGTCTCACTGGCTTTTTTTCAGAATATAGCAGACATTTAAGTCTGGTTAGTCCTAGGAGATTGACCTTTGAAGCGCGCATTGAACTGTAAAGCGAAGCAGATGATTGAATCAGAAAGCTGTCTTGGCTTATCATTATAACAGTGAACACAGAGAAAAAAAAATCAGGGTTACTGCTGCGCTGCACATAGAGAGAAATGCCTATTGACATTATTGATTATGAAACCACCAAAGAGAGTCTTTTAGGCACAGCCTCTTTCATTATGTAAAATATTGCCATTGTCTCTTCACATCATTACTTACAGGATTACATCCAGTCGACCGACCGTAGCCTTTGAAGGGCTTTAATTTCTGTGGGCACTTTTGTGTTTGATCAGAAAACTTGGCATTTTGGATACCCAGCATTTGAATACTTAAACTGTCTGCACCAGCTGCCAAGGCATGCCGGAGCTGCAAACATACTCTGATCATAAATCGTGAAACAGACGAACAAAAACTAAAGGACATGAAAAGCAACAGTTGTTTGTTTCAAATGATGGCTTAAAATACCCCTGATGCTCAATTAACTGTAGCCCTAATGAGATTTTAGTGAAATGCAAAAGGCCTGAGGGCAGTCTGATGGACCCCACCAAATGCATGTATTAAACGTGCTTAAGTGGACAGAACCAGAACAACAATTACTCGAGTGAACAAATCTTTTGTTCATTCGAGTTTCAGCTGCAAGCACGTGGAAAGTGTAAAGAAAAAGTTTAACAACTTCCAGAAGTTGAGTTTGAGGAAAAATAAATGTGTGTATGAAATGAGGAACCGTGGCAATCTGTAACTAGAGTTTGAAGAAGACTAAACTATGCATGAGTCAAAAAAAAAATCAATGAGTTCTGATTAAGCATTCAATTCTCTGCATTTGAAATCAATCAGAAACAGATTCAGTGCTCGTTAATCAATGCCTTCTTCTGCGAAGAGCCTGGTTACGCGGCCACGTGTCTGAACTGTATTAAAACACGACTTCGGGGTTTAACGAAGAGAAAACCAGCTGACTAAAAAGCAACACTTCATTTTGTTTGGAGTGTCATAACTGCACTGTTTGAATAACTTAACCAGCACCATTTACCACTTGGAATCAGCTTTTAATCTCTTGGCGAGACATTAGATGTTTTAAGTTGTGCATTTTGTTCCAATTTCTTTATGGTAGCAGTTGTGCTGCGAGGGATTTTTTTTTTTAACTACCACTGTCAAACCTTTTGTATGAACACAAACTCTTGAATTAATTTGATATTGACTGAGCATGCGAGGATACACAGAATAATTGGTTTGTCCTGCAGCTGGTTTTGATTCTGCCCCGGGCCCCTTGCTGGATGCCACCTCCCCTCTTTATCTCACCACTTTTTCATCAGTTTCTCCTGCTTTTGTCAAACAAAGGCTCAAAAGACTTCCCAGATTCATTTAAAGACAGTATCAAGTTTTTCACATTTGGCCTCTTAAGCTTTTTATGTACACGATCTTTTTTATTATTATTAAAGCTTATCCTCTGAATGGGCTGCTTCGTAGTGTGGATTAGAAAGAGGCGTCCATCCCACTCCGCTGTCTTCTTCGCTGCCACAAACAAACATTATGCCTGTCTTGTTCCTGAAAGCTGTTTGCATGAACACAGACTGCGTGTTCCTGCAACACGTCCCTCCTCTATCCTATTCTCATTTTCTCATCCCAGATTGCCCTTGATTTTTTAGGTCTTCTCCATTTCACCTCCCTCCTCTATTCATTTTCTTTCTCCTCCCTCTCTTGCAGCAAATCCCTTGCTTCTTCCACTTCTTCAACCACTGCTGCCGGAGGGTTTTGAGAAATTGTTACATAATGCACTTCAAATTATCACAATGGATGTATTATGGATATGGGTGGGGGGGCTGGGGTGGGGTGTGGTGTGGGGGGATGGGGGGGTGCGGCAGACATTACAGAATTTGATAAGGAGTAAAGCAATGAAATTACCAATCACTTGCTTTGCAGATTAAATGGGTCAATCTATCATGTTCATGGTTATTGAGATTAAAGGAGATTGTTCTGTCAGTTGCTGCGTGCGTGCGCGCGTTCATGCAAACTACTGAATCATCCCCCATCTCAGCACCAAAGTACTGATAACAGCTGGGTGATTCTGATGACACATGACAGTAGTTCTTACATTGTCTTGGCTGTGCCTCTAAAACACTCTCCTACTTCTTCATAGCGAGGGGTTTCAGTCCTGTTTATCGCTTATCTAAACACTGGCCTGTCTTTATGCATTTCATAGCCTGTGTCCTTATCATTTTTCGATTTTTGAGCTGTTTCTAAACCGCTCTTTCCTTTTGCATCTTTCTCTGTCTGCCTGCTTGCTTCTCTTCATCTAGCTGGTCTGAGCTCCTCCTGTTTCCTTTATCCAGCTGTCTGTATTGAAGGGAATTACAGAATTCGTGCTTCACCCAAAAGAGACAGGACGGTGCCTGGGCACAGCTCTGGCAGAAGTAGACTCCCGGAGCACTTAATGCTGCTGAAAACATCCCCAGCAGTCATGTCCAACCTTCACTTCTGGCTAAATACTCACTGAGTAGGACAAAAAAAACCCCTAAAAAACAGAGAATTCAAATGATGAAAGAATTATACGCCCAAGCCCAGCACACATACAGAAAATCCCCCAAAGCCCTTCAGACATTCTCCTTCTGTGCATTATAGATCAGTGGCAACTCAGCTCCCCTATGGATTCTACTTGAAATTACATGACGAACTAGACACAGTGGCTAATATTTGTCATAATGGGATGCATAATGCAATATACATGCATGTTTCCAAATAAGCCAATATTAGATAAGCACATCATTTCAAATACAACTAGCAACGGAGCTTTGATTCTAAAATCGTCCCTTTTTTCTGAGCTAAAGTTTAACATTCCTCTGTTTTCAGCTGCTCTGTGACCGCCACCTCCCTGCCTGTTTTTCACCATCTCTTCTGTTGTACAGGTTCCATTAGGGTGGTTGGGAGGATGATATGAACCTGTGCTCAGCTGTCTGCCTTTTGAGAACTTTTTTTTTAATTTTTTTACTGTACTCCAGAAAGCTGAGAAAGCTTTTCAGGACTAAAGAAAATCTGATTGAACTGACAACCTGTTCAGCTTGCTTATCTCTTGTTTTGATTTTAATGAATTAAAATCAAACACCGGGTGCCCCCATGGCAAAAAATATTAAAATCGATGTCAACTTATGAGAGAAGAGATGCGGGACCAGGGTTAGGGACCTAGTTAAAGTCTTAGGTAGAAGTTAAATCGCATACTTCTGTACTTACTTTTGCTGCCTCACACTTACAAGTACAGTTACACCAAGCGCACTACAAGTCCTCTTGTAATGCGCTAGCAGATATTTTTCAGTCACTGATACTGATATAGTTGTTCTAACGAGATGGAAACAATAAGCTAATAATTAGCTAATAAAATGGAAACAGCAAGTTACTAACACTCAAATACAAAAATAAAATCCAAGTAATAACTAAGTAAGTCTGTCTGGTTTAATATGAATTCTGTGGCTAAAGAAATATTGCAAGCTAGACGAAAGGAGTTTTGTTTGACTGTGGTTTGCAGGAAATGAAACATGTCTAAGTTAAAACAAGTTAAAACATTGCAGGAAATATTACTATGAAACTTATGAAAACACTATTTTGTATAACAGCACCTTGAGACAACTGGTGTGATTTGGCGTTATATAAATAAAATTGAACTGAACTGAACTGAATTGAAACTACCACAGGTGTTTTTTAAAATAAGACTCCATTTTGAAAACGATAAATGAATACCCAGTTCATTTTTCATTATCAGTTTTCAAAAGAATGGCTCTGGATAGGGCTGCAGCGATTCCTCGAGTAAATCGAATAATTCGACTATAAGAAATCCTCAACACAAATTTGTTGCTCCGATGCTTTGTTTAAACTCTGCAGCGCTCAGGTGTCTTTGTGTAAGTGAAGCGTTAAAGTGCGCCGTTGGCTTCTTTTTGTGGGTTTAATGGTGGTTGGCAAACCAACTTAGAGCTGCATTACCGCCACCTACTGGACTGGAGTGTGAAACAGGAGTTAGACAAAACCCCCCTCAGATTCTAAAAAGTTCCCAGTCGCTGCGCCTTTAACACAGAGTGGATCATCGCTGATATGTTTTTCCATGCCTCCACTGTGCTCTGCGGGTCTGTGTGTGTTGTGCTTGCTGTGATGAGAATTTCAGCTGTGATTTTGGTCTTAACTTCAGTTGTAGCTACCATAATGGATTGCTATAACCACAGTTTGCTAGCGAGTGCTATTAGCACTAGCGATTATTCGGTACTGGAAGGCTTGCCCCCCCAGGATCCAGGGGCTCTGTCAAAGTATTTTTTATACTTTAATCCCTGAATAGTGACTAAAAATAGACCTACAGTAGCAAAGCATTACAACACTACACTCATGCAGCCATCAGTTTTTAGGAAACATTTTTACTAGCGTCCAAAACAACAGCTTTGTTTTTTAGTAACCACCATTAAAATCTTTACTGGGAAACAGCTAGAGGTCCTTCATCAACCACCTGATCAGGAACTGAAGAAAAGAGAACTTTGTAGCTGCTCCTTCCACCACTGTTTGTTTCACACTGCAAAAAACTGCAGTATGGAAGTTAAAATGTGCAGATGAACTGTTAATACAAAAAGTATTTCTTATCTGATTACTTGATCACTAAAATAATCAATAGATGCAGCCCTAGCTCTGGATACTGACTATGGCACGAAGCAAATATCAGCCACCTCCTCTACATGGATTGCATCAAGCTGTTTGGCAGGAGTAAACATAACATCGATTCACCACAGATCATCAGATACCCTGTTGGGATAATAAGCTGGCCAAAGGAGGAGATAGAAACACGAACAATTAAAGCTCCTTGCCATTCATGAAGGGTTTCAACCCAAATCCAGCACCCTGAGACTGTACGCTAAGCAGAATGAAGGAGGCCAAAGACTAGAGTGTCAGAACCACTATCCTAAATAAAACTACAAAGAACCATGAGTACATCAAAAGATCATGTCCTTCGTGAGTACCGCAGACAGCAGAAACCTGAGAAAGAAGAGGCGAAAGAATAGGAACCATCATGGAAGGACAGGCCTCTGCACGGCATGAACCACCGGCAGATAGAAGAAGTGGCTAATATTGATAAATTGATATATTGTTACCAAATGGCTGGACAAAGCTGGACTGACAGCACAGAGGCACTAATAATGACAGCACAGAAACAAGCTCTAAGCTTACTTACTTCTCCCCACTTGCCAATCTATGTTATTCAACAACATTGTTATTAGTGACAAGCCTCGCATGGCTTCTCTCCTCAACCATTACTTTGTTAATTCAACCAAAGCTTTTACTATTTCAAAGGTCCTTGATGACATTATTACAGCACTGGACAGCAGACGATCTGCGCAGCTGCCTTCACTGACCTTGCCAAATCCTTTGATTCAGTCAATCATAGGATCATCTTATGTCAGCTATACAGCATTGGTCTGTCCACCACCTGCTGTGACTGGTTTTCTAGCTATCTAGCTGACTGTCCAGCAGTTAAAAACAGAAAACATCTTGTCAGAACCATTAACCATGCCCAAAGACACCTAAGACACTATCTAGGACCATCAAGCTTCCAGGCCTCTGGTAGAGGACCAAACTTGGTGGACAAAGACCACCCACAAGGTGAGTGGGGAATTTTTATATATAAAATGGAGTGAGAGAGAGACAATCTTAATGCAGAGAGATATTGAGATGATTTTCTGCAACCAGTGGCCATCTCATGTCTCCACAGCCTGGGACCAAAATCCATAGTCCTCACGCTCGCCCCCACAGAGCAGGGTTTATTAGACACTACTGCCAGAATGTGGGAGTGGAGAGGATGGAATGGCCTGCAATCGTGATGTGTGATATCAGCTCGTGCCAGAGTGACCAACACAACCACACTGGCTGACTTGCGACAAATGCTAGTTGGAGAATGGGATGCCATCCCTTAACAATGTGTGACCAAGCTGGTGAGCAGCATGAGGAGGTGCCAGGCTATTGTGGCTGTATATGGTTCTTCCACATTATATTGAGGCCCCTGTTTTTGTTAAATGAATGAATGGTTAAATTGCCAAAATATCTTGTTTCTTCAGACTTAATGAACCCCACACTGTGGGGGCAAGCGTTGTCATCTTGGAGGATAGAGTTTGGCACCAAACTGTGAAGATATGGGATCGCCGCTGGTTGCAGAATCTCAGCTATCTCTTTGCATTGAGATTGCCTCCAATGATGACAAGCACCTGGGGTACTAGAGGCTCAAAACAAGGTATTGGCAGCAAAGATTTGGCAAGTTTTTAATGGGCGCAACCCACATACTCAACTCTGTTGCTCAACCCACAAATGCATTTTTCTTACAAATGCAGCTCCATTTAAGGGGAAATAAACAGGATTTCCAGTAGTATAAGATTTATTGCAGAGAAGCAGTGTCACAACAAAGAACTAATCAACCAAACATAAATTTCCTTAGATTTATGTGCAATTTCAATAACAATTTTTTAAAAATTTGTTAGCTGATATTGTATTATTACTAGAACGATTAGGACAATTAAGTGCATTAATTATCTTTTCAAACAAAATGATCAAACAAATCATTTGTGAATGTGTAACAGGTTCACAAATGATTCCTTTGTACAAAAAGGAGAGATGTCGACCAATTCGACCTAATTCTCTTAAAACCACTGTATGTCATAGCTGTTAATAGCCCATTGCTCAGACTGACATTTAATGCTCATCTGGTAACAATTATCAGCATAGACAGGGCAGCAGGACAGTGTTAGTATTCAGAGAGATTGTCTGCCATAGTCTGCCAACAGCTGTATGTCCTGTCAAAATGTCTTTGCACAAGACACAGAAATCCCCCATACTTATTCAGTGGGAGACACTCTGGATTAAAGTGTCAGCTGAATGCCTAAAAATGTAAAGATGTGGAGTGTAGACTTGGGAACTGTCCAATATACTAAAAAGCTGAGGTTGTCCATTAGCAGCTTAACAGAAGTCCTCTCTCTGTCTCTCATCTCACATTAGTTACATCACTCATGCGCACCCATTCGCAAACTTCTAGGACAGCTCATAACCGCCACATAGACACAACATCTGCACATCCGTTTGTTTGCCCCTAATCATAAGTACAAAAGCCAGCCCACTCCCATGTCAGAAACTTTCAAAAGTATCTCGCAAGAGTAATTGTAAATGTACAAGCGTGACCTCTGTGGTACATTCATACTTTAATCATTATTTCATGTCTTATCATTATAAAAACAGCCAACTACACCAAACACAGAGCAGAAGCAGAATTGGGAGTAAGAGTAGATGCAACGCAGGCTGACTGGGTGAAACAGAAAGGCATAGACTATATATTAAGACATTGTTTGAATGTTTCAGCAATGCATGCCAAGTTCAGACTGGCACTCTTGGAACTCCAAGCTTGATAAATTCAGCTTGGGGGTCCAAACTCCCAATAACATAGTGGCAAAGTACTCTATATGCTTTTGGAACAACTGGGCTCTTGCTGACATTTCTAGCTCAGATGGGAGGCACTAAGACCGCGCTGCATAATTTGTTCCTGAGCTATCATGCTTTTATTTTAATATCATTACAAATTTGATTCTCCTGGCCATGGATGACGCCAACCTTGAATAAATATGTAGATGGTTTTCCGCACATAATTTGTTTCAGCACTTTAATACAGTGAAATCAGGAGGCTACTCTGCCTTTTCTTCCTGTGTGGTGTCATGTTTGAGTTCATCGTGATGTTGGAAAACCTCAGTTTTGTCAAGACTGGTGGTTCAGCTTCATTCATTCAGTATTTGAGTATACAAACCTGTATTCACGGTGCAGTTTATAAATGCAATTTCACCTATAGCCTTTGCATTCATGCAGCTCTTATCAGCACAACCTGGTTCACGGCATAATGCAGTCATTGTTGTAATCCTGGCCAGACCCGTGACAAAAATCCTGCACAACTCATTTTGGTTCCATATAGCCACAAGTGTGCTGCCAATATTCATTAGGCTCCTTTTATGTGCCCTTTGTGCCGTTTTCTAAAAAATGGTTTTCTTCTTGGACACTGACTGCAGAGGCTGACTTCACACAGTGTCACTGAAACACCAGTTTTCACATTAAGACGCACCTGTCCATGCCTTTTTTTGACCCAGGGTTGTGTAAGCAGCAAATTGGGTGTGACAGCATTTTTAGTGGCCAGCCTCCTCACCTTCTGGTAGTATGGCTCTTCTGGCTTCTGGTATCTGGCTTCCTGATAAGTCACCTTAGGTGACCGTGGATCACGGGGGCTGTCCAGCTGACCTCAAATATGCGTTTATTATTATTTAGGCAATAAAATTTATAGAATGAAATTCCTGATGCTAAGACTGATTTCCACTTTTGCCAGGTAGAGATTGTGCTGCTTCTTTATGCCAGGCTGACCTTACAGGGCAGAAGGCTTGTCTTGTTCTGTCTCCGTGTAATCTTTCAAATATACCACATGTTGATGTACGAGCTATCTTTTATTACAGCCTTCTGTGACCGCAGCAGATAAATAACTTTTCTATACGCATTTGATTTTATGCTTTTTTTGTCAAAAAGCACACAGACTGCTGTCATGCTGTCTGTACTGTTGCTTGACCCCTTTGCAAAGGTACAGTAAATAAAACTCATAAAGACAACCGGGCTGCGTGCAACTAAATTTGTTTCAGATTTCCACAACAGCCATCAGTTATAGTGGGATACCTGTCTACCATAGGTGCACGGCTTTTAAAATAACCTGCATAAAAAACAAAACAAGAGCACCTCATTGATTCATTCATTCGGATTGTACTTATATGTACACTTTTAAATGCAACAGCACTCCTGCTGTGACTTATGACATTAGCATAAGTTGACAGGAGCACCAATTCACACAAAAACGCAGATTTAGACAGATTGCGGCTGGTTTGCACGGTTCACTTCTATGTTCAGGGGTCGACAGAGCAAATGGCGTGAAATTCTGCACTGGGTAAAGGGTGTTTTCTTCCAAGCATTAACTACTGAATGCTTAAGCATTATTTTTGTGCAAGCAGAGAGTTTTAGAACGTAGCAGGAGAGGGAACGAGAAAAGCGGGAGAAGATATGATGTAAATAAAGTCTCTTTGAAGCGAGACTCTGTAATGTGTGATCCTGTCTAACACTCTTTGAAGGCTTGCAACACCTAAGTGCCTTCAAAGACAAATCTCAGGCGACAAAAGCCTCTGCCCCACACAAGTACAGAAGGCACTTTTCCCCACGAACACACACATTCATACAGAACTGCACTGTATTACAGTTACATTTGTAAGTTAACTGTATTTTCCTGAAAATGTACTAATGTGAGTTTGTACATATAAAAACTTTGTTTCAATGGCTTGTGGTTGTGTGTCTGTGGTGCTTGCCGACACACAATAGCAAATGATGAGGGTGAGAAAGTGTAACATCGAGGTGGGTGAACACACAGAGTAGACGTGACAGGAGAAAAGTTAATGCGCAATCCCGCCGCATTCCAAATGTGGAATGGTTACATGAACAATGTGCATCCAGGTTCTGATTTGTATGAATCTCCGGTATCTTGATGGCAATTCGGCTCCAGAATAATGAGTCTCCGCTATACAATTTTCTATGAGAACGCATACATTACATCACAAGCGTGGGCAGGTGAGAATAAAGCCGAGCTAGTCGTCAATCACCAACCTAGCATCTTGTGAAAAATTACTCCCGGCTGTCAGTTTACTTTGTTCACTGCCACAGCGGAGGCTCGCGCAGAGCCGTGACAACAATAGTGAGTAATCATATACTGCCCTCTGCTCCTGCTGTGACTGTTGAATACACTGCTGGTAGGTCAGGTGTTTTCCCATCTAAACTGTTGAGTGGGTTATTTCAATCTACAGGAGCCATCCTTCGAGTTCACAGTCGTGGGTTCAGTGTGGTTTCTGAACTGCTGAGTGGGTTGTCTGAGGTGAGCGAGATCAGCTTTAAGGCAGAAATAAGCACCGTGTGAGTGGCCAAAAAGAAGAAAAAAAAAGAATCTAGTATATATGTTTTAGTGACACAGATTCTCAAGATTTGAGAAAAGCTAGAAAAAGCTACAGGAAGACTAACCTGTGTTATCCAGTAATATCTTGATTAGCCTTATCTGTTAGTTGATGTGCATTGGGGTGGGGGGTGGGAGGGGTTGCAGGCATGTGATTAATCAGAAGATGTATCAAGTGTCCTTGTGCAAGCAATTATTGTTGAAATTGTAGATGCGATGTCGGGCGCACAATTTAAAAATTACTATCAAGCCCTTTGTCGTGGCTCTTATTCAGCAAAAATAAATA
The DNA here is from genome assembly GCA_015052665.1 of Apistogramma diplotaenia. Taxonomy (NCBI): domain Eukaryota; kingdom Metazoa; phylum Chordata; class Actinopteri; order Cichliformes; family Cichlidae; genus Apistogramma; species Apistogramma diplotaenia. The sequence continues at coordinate 5,013 of VOQJ01001367.1, read as the reverse complement.
AATAAAAATCAACAGATCACCCCGGTTCTCACACATCCAAGACACTTAAAAGCTTGTGTGAGATTTGCATTGGACAAATGACCGCGTTTTACTCTCACTGCAGGCACTTGAGTGCATTCAGAAAGGTTCCGTCCAGGCAATGCCTGTGTGACAGTGAAGAACAGCAGAGATGAAGATCTTCAACATTGTTACAGCAGTGAACTCCTTCTTTAATAGCTCATAATCTCTATTTGAGCCCCTCAAGAAGACTTCTTCTTGATTAGTGAAATCTTCTGAATGCAGCAATCTTAAGTCTGTCACTGTGTGAAAAGTTCAATAAGATAATGATTATGAAGACATCTGTAGGTCATGCTTCTCAAATGAAATCACGCGTGTTGGCACCCCCACTTGTTACTTCTTAATTTTCTCGAATACCTTAAATAAATACATAACCTTGGTTCTAGGCAAATTTGAGCTATGAATCACATGACCTTACCTAAACCTTAGTTTAAGAAATGGAGTCTGAAGTCAGGGTTGCACTCAAACGCTCCAGTGATCACTGTGTTCATCTGCCAGAACTAAATAAGAAATGTTTTCCCCTATGAATGAATATGAGGGCAACTTCATTATGTGCTTCAATGAAAGTTTGTAGTTGCTTTGATAAATCCTAAGGGCATTTTTTTCCATTGACTAATAGGGGAAAAGATGAGTCCTGGTTGCTTTCCTACTGGCTGAAAAATAGTTGCTGATTTACAGAATATGCAAATAAATGCATATTTCCTGCCCTAATTGTTGCCTGATAACGCACAAAATAGCCAGTCAGCACTGTGTGGCAGACTTCACTGCATAAAATATCCATCTTGGCAAGTTTTTAATCTTAGACTTGTTCTTAAGCTGCTTCTTTAAAAAAAAAAAAAATTAATTAGAATGAAATATTAGTTTTCAGTTCGCAAGGAAAGTATCTCCAGATTGTAATAAATAGGGGGAAATTAGGAAGAAACTCAGCCGCGTTAAAAGTTTGAATGAGTCACTAGAAATCTGCAGTTATTCATTTCATGTAATGGCTGAATTACAGGCCCCAGAGTGTTTCTGTGCTTTATTATCATGCTTCACTACAGTGCTGCATGCAGGCGCCTACGTGGCAATTTAATACATTCGCAACAAAATAAGTTCATCAACACCATTATAGCGAGCTCTTCAGAGGGACTCCTCTGCTTATTAACCAGCCCTTTCATAGTAAGTGTGACTCAGAGTACCGGTGAACTTTACTAGGAGAGTGTGTGCGTGTGGGAAAAGTGGGATGCCAGACTGTCAGAGTCAGTTTAACAGTGCAAGCCATCAATAAAGCTCCAGTGACAGCTTAATTCATCTTAGGTGTCATTTACTTGAACATGCTATTCCTTAACTTGGCGCGCAGGTTAAATCCCAGCGCCCGTATCATTACTGAGCCCATCACAATCCAGTCTAAGTGTCCTGTCTATCAGCTGTTAGCACACATTTGTAAACGAAGGTTTGTTAAGGCGTTTGAGAGCCAAATCAGTTTAAACTGCAAATTATATAATGTGAATTCAGTTAAATCACTTATTTTTATGGCAAAGCTATTTACAATACACAGCAGATTTGTTTGTTTGTTTGTTTGTTTGTTTCGGTCTGATGGCAGTGACATGGCGAGGATAAGTGCGTTCTGAGGTCAGTGGGTGAAACAAATGCGCAGAATCAGCCTGCGATTGAGAAACGTGTGGGGTAAAACGAGATTTTATATAACCAGTGTTCACCCCCGAGCAGATGTCTCACTCAGCATTGCCTACGTAACCTACATCATTATGCAAACTTTCTCTAGACCACAGTGAGGAAAGTTCTATCATTTGTATGTGGACAAATGGCAAAGTGTTGTTAGTTTTCTGTGATCACTGGTCATGTGGTTTGACTTTGTGCGACCTTTGTGTCAAATCAACACTATTGGAATTGGGAAAAGCTCCTACCCGCGTTCCTCAGCTTGCGGTTCCTGAACACCGAGATGATCACAAGCAGGTTCCCCAGCACGTCAACCACCGTGGTGAAGATCAAAATACTGGCCAGGATTGCGATGACCCAGGCGGGGCGGGCGGTCCCCTCTGTGGCCAGGGTGCGATCTAGCTGCCCCAGCCGTGGCTCTGTCCGGTTCTTTACAAGCGTTAATGTGTCCGGCATCACTGGCCCACAGCCCGAGCTGCTTTTGAATCACAGCTGTAATTTATGTCCCGCAGGTACCGTCGGTACCGGTGTGTCCCATATGAAACATTAAGCGCACCTCTCCGAGTTCCACTGGAGCACAGGTAGCGTCTGCCTCTCAAAGGCGATGGGAATTACAGTAATTGGCTGGCTTTTATGTGAGAATCACGTGTGGCATATAAAGTTACACGTACTCTTGGCTCTTTCTTATCTTCGCACAAAAGTCATCCATCCACGTGCCACGGACAGCCCGGACATGCGGCGGTGCCACACCTCCTCTCTGGCGATGAATGTAAATTATTCGTCGCGTGGAAAATATTTTTCCAGATAAGGTCCAGTCCATTCATATTTTAAATCTCCATCCTCGTCAAGTGTCCCCGGCTTGCTGGTTGGCATCTCTTAAGTCTCCTCCTTCTGCATGTGCCCACGCTGGAAATGAGAAGGCTATTCCTTTATAACATGTCATACCATTGCACCGCCGGCGGAATCCTTCTCATTTAATTTGCTGTTCTGCGAACAAACGGATGAACAAATTGTGTTCCCTGACCGTTTGTGATGTCCTTGCCATGCTCTGAACTACGACGCAGCCGGCGCTGTGCGTGGCGAAGCGGCACTGTGGCAAATATAAAATCCTCAGAGTGAGCACGGACAGACACTGCTTCACAAACAACGTTTGTGCCTTCCACTGGGCTTTATGTGCTTCTCCATTCCTCACACCTCTCGCCGTCTTTGACTTTCTCTCTTCATCTCCTAACCTACTTTGCCGAGGCATGCGTGCAAACAAAGCATTTCCTCATTTTTCCCTGCCTATCCCCAGCGTGACATCCCAGAATCTGTCTTTGATCTCAGCACAATGCTTGGTGGTGCTCTAACTGTACACACAGCGGTGGGTCGGCATGGGAAGTCCAGTCAGTACACACAGACATATGTGAGGCATTTATCATAGTCAGACGAGAATTGTGTAAATATAATGATTGTTTTTCTTTGTCTGAAGTTATTCATGTGCAAGAACAAATGCGACGCTGGCTTTTAGGGTATTAAAATTTGCATTTATGCAGTAACATTTTCAAAAAGCTGGATCCAGGCTATATAATTGAAGTCTCTCATTTGCAAATACAGTGCACTATTGATTGAGCCAATATCCTTTAGTAGTGTGTGCATACTTCTGCGGGGTGCGAGTTATGGACTATATGGCTATAATTCACTTTGTGCACAGTGCAGTAATAGCAAATGGAGGTTGCAGGCTAATCCCATTTATCCTTAACATGGTTAACTGGTTGCAACAGTGCAATCAGCCTCTCCATCAGATCTGGGGGATTCATATGTCATCAATACTGTCAGTGCCAGTGGTGACACATTGAGGCCAGTGCCATTCCACTTGCTTAACTCTTCACTGCTGGGTGTATGGATGTCCTCCCTCCGAAGCCCTCAAGCACAGCAGCAGGAGCAGATTAGAGCAGCCCGGTGTCATCCTCAAAGCAGGATGATGAGTTCCTCACGAGCCTGATGTGATGACCAGGAGACAGACAGCTCTGGCAAGTGAGGTCAGGGCCCACAAACACGCACTTTTAGCATGGAAATGAACTCGATTGGAGGGACAGCGGCTGGGTGAAATCATAATAATATTACTCACACCAGG
>VOQJ01001360.1:45525-63232 GCA_015052665.1 Apistogramma diplotaenia | reverse complement strand
ACACGGAGGCCCAGCAGGACCGTCCGGCACTTTGTCAGGGTCTACGAGTCACTTTACACTGTGTGTGTGTGTGTGTGTGTGTGTGTGTGTGTGCGTGCGTGTGTGTGTGTGTGTGTGCGCGCTCCACCAACGGTAATCAAAACAGGAGGAAATGTTTGCCAGTTTTCCTTCGATGTTGCTCCAAACAAAGTAAAAAGAGGAAGTCTCCTCACTTACAAAAATAAGGGTCAACATGTTTATTTGTTCATTTGCGTGTGTGCATGTGGGCGCTTTGTATTTATGTCACAACTCAATCTCCTATGTGTGTGTGTGTGTGTGTGTGTGTGTGTGTGTGAGAGACTGCTTGAGCTGCTCCCTCTAATCGCAGGGATACCGCGGCCCCGGGAAAAGACACATCCTATTTCCTGTGACATGGATGCAACTTCCTGTCGCCCCGTTTTCATGGCCGCTGTCCCGGTCGCTCGGCTGATTAACTGGCCTCAGAGTGTAAAGTTCGCCGGTAGCTTTGCTGCTGATTGGCAGGATGATTCTGAGATGGTATCAGCCTCCGCTCCGAGAGGAACCGAGAGCTCTGTGACTGTGTGGTTTATCTTAACGAAGGCCAAATGTCTGGTGAAGATGGAAACACCAGCAACACCTGCTGGAAGCTGCTGCTTGAATGTGATAATGTGGCACGTTACAGCTGGATAAAAGTGATACAGCTGATATGTGGGTTTATGAGTTCAGCTCAGTTCAGTTTGTGATGACTTTCGTCTTTTCCTTTAGTTTTGTTTTGGTCTAAGTTACCGTGGAGACCTTTGACCAGAGTTTCAGCCGTGTTGTTGCCCTCGTATCCAGATACAGCTGCAGGAAAACGAACACGCCCATGATTCAGGAGCTAGTAGCATTATTTTTTAATTCATGCCCAGTTTTATTAAGATGCCACCACTGCAGTCAGGATGAGATCTGAGTTCTTTTCATGCTGGATGGATGTGCTGCTGAGCTCCGGTCGCGGTCCTGTCGCCGTTCTCCTGCTAACTGAGGCTTGCAGAGGCTAAATTGTCGCTTTGGTTTTTTAGCATTTTCCCGGTCGGACCTTCGGGTGAATTTTTTTTTGGCTTTGTGTTAAAATTTAATGCTCCAGACCATTATGATGCAAAATGTGTGACCCAGCCCATAAATTCATCAGGAAGGTTTTTACAGACATCGCCCCCTGGTGACCATGAAAAGAGAGCAGGTTTAAGTCACTTCACTGGCTTCACTTTTCATACCTGAAAGCTTCATCCATCGTTTATGCTGTCGAAGGACAAAACAGTAACATTTTGGCCTGGACGAGAGCCAGATTAACCACAATGTGCCTCATTACAAACAGGAATGGGCATGAGCAGTGATGCTGTGATGAAGTCGCTGGAATTCGGAGGCTGACGTGAGTGATTGCAGAAAGACATGTATGTCATATATCCATAGGTAAATGATGGTCATTGTGCCACATTGCTAGCTTGTGTTTATGTCGTATGAAACATGTTTTGCAGCTTTTTTCTTCTAAGCACTGTGGATATGTTAAATAATCAGAACTGATCCGAGTTGACAGGCACATGCTCACAGTTTGCAATCAGCATTCGTCAGTCCTCTGTAGAAGAGCATGCATCTGCACAGAGGTGAAGGCCTATCATGGTGAAAGCTGTGAAGTGATTTTAAGAGAAATGCATGGTTGAAGAAATCCAAGCAAAAGTCAGTGAGGTGGAAGTCAGAAAAAGGACCCTTTCCTGACGTGTTTCCTGGGAGTGACAGTGGTTTAAAAGCAGCTCCAGCTGCAGTAACCATGGTGGGGAGGTCTGTGTCCCCCGAGACAGAAACTGTGGCTCAAGCAAAAAGAGAAAAAGTAACGTTAAAGTTTCTGTGAAGAAGAAGGAAACGGGTGGAGGATGAGAAGCACTTGATCTGTCAGCTGCAATCACTGAGCCGAGGTCATGAGGAGGCGACGCAGTGGAAGAATTAGCATTAATCCCACGATCACAGTTCGATACGTTTAGTAAATGCATGTCTACGTGCTGCAGTTGCCTGGCTGAGAGCAGCCTTTGATGGGGCTTTTGGGTTCTGCAGAGAAAGCTGCTGCTACTCCTGCACCACCATCTTCAACACAGCCAGACCTTCATCATCTGTGTGTGCACACAGTCCTCGGCAGGATCCTGGAAATGTGCAAGAGACATCTGACTCACGGCTGAAACAAAGGTTTGTGCTCCCATTGTGATATTTAACTATCACAAGTCAATCAAAGGCAGCACAGGACAGCGTTTCAGTGACGCTGTTGTTTTCACTGACATCTTCCCTGCAATGCAAACCTGTGGCAGCGTATCCACATCTACTGAGGCCGTGCTGTTCACCTCCAGGTTACAGCGAGCGAGGCATCAATATTTAAGGTCATGTTGCTGGTTAGATTCACTCGCCGAATTCTGCCTTTGATACCAGCTTTCCAGTGTCGGGGGGCTGGAAATCAGCCATATAGCTCACGTAACAGCTTACATCGTGTTGAATTCAGTCTGAATCCTCAAAGAGCGGCGGATATCGGAGGAGCAGCACAGGCCCGCTGATCACAGCCTTACGAAAAGAAAAGAGCTGCTGCACTTCAACCCCTGGGTGCACTTAGTCGTTTTCAGGAGGGCTGCGTATGTCTAGACAGAAGAATATAGTTGCATCAAGCTAAAACAACAGACCGTGATTAAACCACGTTTATGAACTTTTCCTGCCACGTTCTACATTTCATTCATATGTGAACTTGCACACACTGCAGGCAGCAGGTACCAGACCTCGTCTTTACTCAGCCTGTTAAATTATATCCACTGAAGAAACCTGGCAACCTCAGCAGATGTTGCCACTTGCACCAATTTCTTGGCAATATCCCACTTTACCAGTGTGTGTGTTTTTCCTGCAGTGAGTTTCTGCCCTCCCACCTGCTTCTTTTTTAATGCATCAACTCATTATTAAAATACAATCTTTATTTGTGCAGCTGCGCCAGTCTTTCATCTTCTATTAAAGAAATCATAATAAATGTGGTGAGAATTTCAGCCCCCGCTCTTCATACTTCTAATTTACCGTAAGACTAATTACCAAACCACAGCAGAAGCCGAAGCTGCTTTGAACTCATCTTTCAGCATAAAGCTGAATTCACACTCCAGCAGGACCTGCCAACACCTGACTCACAAACACCACCGACCCTCAAAGCCTGTGTAAATTATTATTGCCATGCAGCGACTTGTTGCTAGGTGAGCTAGTGCCAAACGATGTAAAACACCTATGACGGGCTTTTTTTAAATCAAAAAGTGAAAATAAGATTTCAGTTTTGGTGTGGACGAAGGTTTTTCTTTTGGGGGGGGGGGCAGACAGACTCTGTGGGCTTGAAATATTTTGGGAGCACCATTTTGAGTTTATCTCGCTCCCCCTGTGCACACCCGTCTCCGCTGTCCCTCAAATCCCCCTCCCTCTTTAAGCACATCCCCACCTTGTTATCACCCCGCAAAGCCAAAAAGCTGTGTTGCCATGGTGACAGCCTACCCGTCAGAGACAGAAATGTGTGATTTGGAGGTGCCACAGCCATTTTCACGGCTGGAAGAGACACCATCGTTCACAAGTCCCATACCCTCCCCTGCATCGCGCCACCGCTAACGCAGCATCCCCTTTACAACCGTACGTATACGATACATGTCCCCATTCATGAATCAGAGCCTTAATGAAGACTATCACAGCACTTTCAGGAGCCTGTAGGAGCCCAAAGGTAGCCCCTATACTGCTGTCCAGAAGTGTCACAGGAGCTTTGGTTTATACATTAAATTAGATGAAATATCACATGCAGCTATAATTGGGCACATCAAAGCGGAAGAAAAATGTAAATAGGACTAGTCATGTGTGGCAAATTATAAATGCATTCAGCTGTCCTTGGGGCAACCACAGGGCAACCATGAAGAGGCAGCCATCCAGAAAGCACATCTGGAGAAGTGGCAAGAAATAAACGTGATGTTAGCATGGAGAGTGTTTGAACTCGCCTCAGAGGAGGAAAGTCCCAGGTTCACGTCTTGGCCCGGTTCCTGGTTTGAGTCCTAATGAGTGCTCCTGTTTCCTCCCGCAGTACAAATACATGTTGGTGGAAACAATGTTCTCTGACAGGCGACTCGTCCCACCGAGCTGAGCATCAGCCTGAAGCCTCGAAGCAGGCGAACGGATGCACGTGTGGTCGTGGGGGTCAGCTTTGACCGGCAAACAAACCACCGTAACAATCCAGATATCCCATAATGCTTAGGTTCTGTACAATTAGATTTGAATTGCGCAATAAAATACAGGAAATTTTAGAATTTTTATTTTGTAATTGTGGAAATTCTCAGGCTGGTCATCTTTGCACTTCCCAACATCTGTTATGGATTTAGGAAGTGACTCCAGCAAAACAATGAATTCTGGGAGAAGCAGTTCGGAAATCAGATTCAGCTGCAGCAGCGCAAACACGGTTTTACTGAAGAAATGTAACTTTTTTTATAGACTCTTAAGTGTCTAATAGCAGTTAAATGATACATTTGAACTAAAAATCTTTTTCTCAAAGTCATGGTTCCTAAACCCAGACAGACCGGGCGGTCACTGAGAGAAGGACGTGTGGTCCCCACGCCGTTGGCAGGTGGTTGCTGGCTGTCACTGGGTGGAGCTGGTTGTGAAGAGGTTGCTGCACCACAAACATCCTTGTGATTGCTTTGGCCTCCGGCAGACTGCTGCAGCTGCTTGTAGCTCACATAGAAGACACCGACTTATCTGCCAAAACTAACCACTGAGTGGCAGTGAAACTTAAAAAAATGTAATGCAAATCCACAATAAAGACCGTTTGCCTTCAAAATAAAAGTTGCATCCATTAAAACATGTTCATTTCTGTGGTAACGCACAATATTTGCTTTGTAGGCTAAATGCCAATGCAGCCGACGGATGTTTGCAGACAAGTTGGTGTCCATACAGTTTAGAAGCTACAGTGGCAATCTGCCAATCTGTTCGGTGCAGAACTGAACATATTTTTGACAGCAAGCAGCATCCAGCAACCACTTGCCAACTGGTTGGGGAATACCGCTAAACCGCTGACTCTGCTCTGCATCTTAAGCCCCGAGGTGGCCGGGTCAGATCTGATGGAAGCTGTGTGGTGTTTTGGACTGTCCCTGCAGTCACCCGTGCTCTCGGTGAGACCTGACCGTGTGCATGCAGCACCCTCCGTCCCTGAAACGCCGCCGTCTGATCTGGTTTGTTCAGGCGCTGAGCAACAAGACCGAGGCAGCATTTTTCTCTCTTCGACTGCTGGTTTAAATGGAAGCTTACAAAAGCCATCTGCCCACAGCTCAGCCAGCACGCTCTGTATATATGAATAGTCAATGTCAATTAACTTGTTTCTCAAGTGTTCTCTCTAGCAATGAGCTGCTCAGAAATCACTCCACCTCTCCCAGGAAGTGTGTGTGTGTGTGTGTGTGTGTGTGTGTGTGTACAGTATGCATGTGGGTAGAGGGGGCCTTAATTAAAGCTGCTTAATATGCGTATGGATAGGCTTTTTTAGGGGTGAAAACAAATTTGTGGGGAACATATGGTGCCCCAGACATGACACACACACACCCCCACATAATACACAGACACTTTCAATCTTCAAAGTGAAGCGCGCACACACACTGGCACGCCCGGGCTCCTGCAGAAACCGGAGTGATGGATTCTGCCTGATTGTAAGTGTTGGAATATCATTAATCCCTTTTTGGGAAGGTGTGTGCTCGCGCACATCTCAGTGTGCTTTTGTGAGAGATTATTTCTGGCAGATGGAGAAAACCGTGGCCCCTTCTGCAGGGTCAACGGGGGGAAGTTAACCAGCACAGATTGTTGCCTCTCCTCTCCTCTCTGTTCCCCCTTTTCCCTGCTTCTTCTTCCCTCGAAATCAGCCTCAACGCCCACCTCCAGCCCATCTCACACTCTTCTTTATTTTTTACCTCGTTTAAGTAAGACAAAGGTAGAATGTGGTGCCAAAAGAAAGAAAGAAATCAGGGAAAGGGAAGATATCCAAAGCTTTACGCAATGCCAGATTAATAGTAGTTAGTTTGAACATTGAAAAAAAGTATTTTACAGGAGTCTGTCGGCACACAAAGAAAATTCCTGCACTTGTGTGCTTGTTCCAGCATTGATCTGTGAAAAATGCTGCATTAAGTTGGCCATTCAAGCTGGGTCCTTGATACTTTTTCATGCTGTCCAGGTCTTTAGACAGAAGACCAAACATGACGATTACATGTTAGGAGCATTTCCCACTTGTTGAGTTCTGCTTCTAAATGAAACTCGAGCCATCAGTGAAGGTGAAAAGGAAGCTTTAGAAGGCCACGGCTCTTTGTGTGACGTGAAAAAGCTCCGTGCAGATGGAACTACATGAAAAATGAGAGCGCGGCGATACGAGATGACAGTCGTTTATTCACATGACGGCGCTTAAAACTTTCACGGACAATATCGTGGATCCTCGTGGAGCCGAGAACAGGGTACAGTGGCCAAATGCCTGGGGATAAATGGTTGCAATCCATACGGTAATTGACTTAAAACATCCACAGGCCTTATCACTCCGGTCCATATGTCTCAGCATATGTGTGTTTAAACCATCCCACCTACATGTTCCAACCTGAGACGTCCAGAGACAGAAGAAGCCGTGCAGAGGATTAGGAATCGGTATGCCCAAATCCCAGACGCGAGCTTCCTCCACCAATCACACAGCGAGCAGTCTGCTAACCACCGGGGGAGCCATGCTGGGGAATCCTGGAACAATACTAGTCAAGGCGATGCCTCAAGGCAAAAGGGATCTTGGATTGGAGCTTCTCTGATCCCCACCTCAAAAAGACTGCTTCTGAAAGTCCTGAGCGAAGCTGGGGAGCGGCTGTGTACAAAGCATTTCATTCCAGAAATTGGTGTTTACAGTCGAGTGCTAATTTAACTTGCATCCACCCACAAAGATATATATATCTATAACTATATATATATATATGTGTGTGTGTGTGTGTGCTCGTCACACACAAACCCTGCAATTATCATCCCTGTTGCTAACAAGTAATCTCCCTGCTTTCTTTTCCTTCCTTTCTTCACCTCCTGCTTATTTCCTGTTGGAGGTTTGCTCCCCGTGGGCTGCTGCTGATGGAGAGGAGTGTTAGACAAGCCCGAGATAAGAGTGATGATATTATAATAACAGCACGCCTGCTCAGTACTGGCTGATACCTGAGCAAGGGGGCAGAAAAGCCTGGAAACTACAGTATCAAAGTTACAGCTCATGCAGACTGTGGCTCATTTCAAGCTTCTTTTCAAATGTCTCAGCATTTAGGCTTTCTGTGAAGATGAAGATGAAGAAGTTTGACAGGATTTTTTTTCTGCAACCGTGTTGTTTTTTGGCCGTGCGAAGCCATAAGCCGAAGCCTGGACGGCGCTTCATGAGAAGCATTGATCTGAAGGCGCACACTGATGAGCTGAGGCGAGACGGCGCTGCGAACGGAGCAGGATATAGAGGTGACCCAGGGGGAATCACAACACACTCCAGCCTGATCTCTCACAAAGCCGCTTGGAACCGCAGCGCTGTCCTCCCTGATGGATGCACTCGCTCCGACTCCTCTGCTCCCTCTGTTTTCGGGCCTCATGAATGCCGAGCGAATCAATAAATCTATTCCCCTGCTGGATACCTGATAGAATTTACAAGGACAAGCTTAATAAATTGCTAATGGGGTGGCCAATTAGTTTGTGTTGGCTGTGCCGGATTGTCTTGTGGCCACACGACTTTAAATTGTCATTTGCACATCATTGTGTTGCTCAGCTGCCTCCTGTTTTCTCTTCGTGGAAACACAATGGTGGCAGTTAAAATGCTGGTCTCCACATGGTCAAAGTGTGTATGGTTTCATACGGGTTTTGCATAAATCTCATGACTGTTGCGTCATTAAGGCCTCCGTCACACAGAGATGAGCTGGCAGCATCCAGTCGCCAGGGAAACGTGTGTATTCCCCTGCTGCTGCTTCCTGAGTGGTTGCTGGCTGCTGCGGGGTGAAGGGGGGGGGGGTGCACCACCAAGAGCCTCTTTGTGATTGCTTTGGTCACCAGCAAGCTGCCACAGGGACCCATCAGCCAGTGTTTTCCAGGTAGCTTAAAGACTCCAGCTGAGCACCTGTAACACATCTTTTCCTGCACTCAGCTGATTAACTTTGGTCTTCACTCTGAAGCCTCCCACTCAGCCTTTCTTCTCTGATTGGTACTGTTCTGTTAATAGATGCCGTACGCAGCAATAAATGAAATACTCTTTTTAAAGCCATTTCCTACAGCTGTCATTCCGCAGAACAAGTGTTTTTAAAGCCATTTGGAGACCATAATGAAATGATTGCTTCTTTAATCAGCAGCTGGGTTTTACTGATTCTATTGAATGAGGTAACAGGTCGACATGATGAAGCTGCATTATATAATAGAATGTGTCACTGAAACACAGGAGTGATTGTAGCTGGAAAAGGGCTCTCAAAGATTAAAAACAGAGATGTAGTGATTTGGATGTGCAGGTGCAGGCCATTCACACCTCGTTGGAATGGGGTTTTCTGTTCTTTAATGGCAGAGTGAAGGCCAGTTCATGATTTCTGTGGATATCTGCAGACTTGCATGTGTTTACTGTGCATACCAATGTGCACCACAAAGACACCATGACATGCATATGGCATTCACCAGTTCACTTTGTGCATGTGCAGCTGACAGTCCACAGTTTTAAAAGTCATGGGCAAACACATGCAGATGCAAAAAGCAGCTCAAACTGCGCTGAAGAGTCGGAAGAGAATTGCTCACTTTAGGACAAGAAACAAATATCTTTAACAGCTTACCTAATAAACCAAGGACATCAGCTAGGAAAATATGTCTACCAGTGGTTGCACCAACGATTGCTGCGAGCTCTGTGTTTTGGTATGTCTGAATTTTTTTGCTGTGGTCCTGCCTGTCAACAGTGGTTTAACCAGCTAAGTGTAACCAGCAAGCTGTGTCTGGCTCGCTCACTGCCAGATGTTAGCTGTGTTGCACAATTTTATTGTTTGACAACTGAGAGGAGAAAAAGAGAAATTATTTAACAGTTTTTCCTTGATTGCTGTTTTTTAAAATCAGTATTGATGATGGAATATGCCAGCGCCAACACTTCTCTTTAATATCCCTGGGTAGGTTTTGGTCTCAGGACAATAAAACCTTCACCATGAGTGATCACAGGGACTGAGGCAGGGGCTAAGTGGCCACCTACAGCTGAGTTTGATCTGAAGTGAGCCTTCATTCCTGGGGTACATTTCTGCACAAGTAGCTGGTGTTGGAGCATAACACTAGCGTTCCACCCGGGCAAGCAAGGCAATTGTGCTTGTGTGGGGAACTAAAAATAGATATCAAATTAAAACCAAATTGAAAGTGATCTCTCTCCATAAGCTACAAGTGCCTGTTTGCACTATCATTTAAATTACTGCCATCTTGTGGCCGCAGTTGGCTATTGTCTCTGGAAGCAGTCTTAATGCCGCTTGCCTCTGATTACACTGAACTCTATAACAGGGCTTGATTATTATGGACATGTCCATATCTCATTAACAATGGATTGAGCTTGTCAAGCTGGAAGTCCAGGACCGTTTTCTCATTGTTGGCAAACTGCTGGTCTTTGATGGGAAGCCAGTGTGCTAAATACACTGCACATATGCATATGAACTCAAGATATTTTCAGAAAAATAATTGCAATTTTAGCAGTGCATCTCATACTTCGGGGTGCTTGGCAGCAATGTTCCCTCTAAGCTGCTCGCAGATTCTCAGCGCAGCAGAAAATCTGAATAACTGAATCCAACAAAAAACGTAAACTAATTAGACCAATAAAAATTCTTTCCGTACCATTTTGTAGTTGAAGGCAGTGAGTGTCTGGTGTTCAACCAATAATACGATACGGTGCGCCTACGCTACGCATCCAATCATCACATACTATCGAGTGTACGTGCCTGCACTGTGGCACCGTGCAGGTTAGCTAGGTAAGAACAGTGTGATGGAGTTAAGCGACGCCAATGCTAACCAGTTATCATGGCTAAGCGATCGGGCAGTGGGGCATCCACTCACAAAGCCACAATAAAAAATAAATGCACTTCTTTTAAGATGCAATGGCTTATATTTATAATCGGTGTGCAGCCACAGCGTTGCTCAACGTGGTCCTCAGTGTGCTCAGGGAGCTTCTGTGTTTGCCCAGACACATGGAACATTAGAGGGAGCACTGGTTGGCAGGCCGTGGATGAAGTCTTTGACAGTGAGAAGGCTGTAAAACCAAAAGTGATTCAGACCTTTGGATCAGATTAAATTAATAGTTCAAAGACCCCCTCTCACAACACTTTCTAATAACAGTGATTCCTCTCTCTATAGTGAAAAGTTCAAAGATGAGGCCCTCCTTCTCTGCAGTTTTTATACCCTGCAAAGCCCTCTAATGGGCCAGATTGGATCATTTGGGCTGATTCTGGCCTGCGGGCTGCATGTTTGACACTCATGTTCTACAGAGTTATGGTTGCCTTGTTGTGCACATGCCCAAGGCCTCTCCAATCTGCACAAAAATAAGATGCACTCTGTTGTCCCAAGCAATGCAGGATATGAGGATTTTGTAAGGAGGGTGAAAGAGTGAGAGACATCAGCTCTGGGTCTCCTAGTGTGTCTCCTCCATTAACCAGCATAACATCAATGAATCTTTTGAGGATTGCTATCTTCAAAAGGCCTCCCAGCTTCCCTCCTGCAGACAAGACTGTAATTATTCTACATTTGCATGATAAGTGTGTCTGCCTGTGTACGCATTTATGTATGTATGTATGAGTGCTTAAACGCACATTAGCCGCGGTCGGGCACGAATTCTTGTCTTTTATCTCGGCGTCGAAGACGAAAAGAGGCCTTTTTTTAAATGTGGAGACCGGATCGCTGTCTCTTTGCTCTTCATCTGAGTGTTCATCATTAGCCACTGTCAGCCCGAGAGCTTTGAAGTGGAGTCAGGGGCTCGTTCACGATGTGGAATAGTTATGACACCCGGGCTCCGTATTTGTGTGTGCGTCCACTTACATTTATGTATTTTCCCATCAAACAGCCCTTCCTTCTTACACTTCCATTTGAACTCTAGCAAGTGTGCTGCAACGAAAAGAGGCTCTCCATCGTTTAACTCGCGGTTATATTAGCTGTGTTGTTGCATGGCGTAATAAGAGAGGAGTTGTCTTCTTTTTTTCTTTAAAAAGCAAGATGCATTTGGTTTCTCTTGTATAAGACAGGATCTTAATAAGCCATCATGCTTCACTGACTCTGGTGATGGGGAGATACAAATATAGTAATGAGAGAAAGCAAATAGAAACTGAGCACACGAGTGTGATGAAAAGCGTGCATTGACTTTGTGTGATGTCTTATAAATGTGTTGCAGATTCTATACGTTGCTTCAGGCCCAGATAAACATATTGAAGAAGGAAGCGAGCGAAGAAACACTTTTAGATGTGTACGATCTCCCAAGGCCTCATTATCTCCCGAAAAAGTGTGTGCGCACCGAAGCGTAACTGCATACATATTGTGTACGGGCATACAGCTGCTCATTCAGTCAACACTTGACTGGCCCGGAAGCCCCTCTCAGTGGGCAGTCAGGTTCACCGTGTAGCAGCGTCTCGTTTAGCTTATTAATTATGAATCATGTTTATTCAGTCTGCATTGTGGATCTTTTTCTGGCTCCTCTGCTTCCTAAAACATAGACAGTGTCATCTAAACACACCATAAGACCCCCCCACGTTCTCTGCTGGCTGTTTGCCAGAAGAAGACAAGACAATAAAGGGGTGCAAAACAGAACTCTTAATTCTGGCCGAATTCCCGTCTTTAGCGTGATGTTGCAGTGCGGTGTGGCAGTAAAACGTTTTATGCGAGTGCCGTCCTGTTGCTGAGGCTTTTATTGCTGCTGCTTCCCGGTCAGGGCTCCTCCTCGTTTCCGAAAGGAGGTGACTAATCTTGCGGTTGTGAGAAGACTTAATCAGTTTAAGAAAATATGATGTGGCGTTGATGTTGTTGCATTGCATTTCTGGAAACCCCAAAGAACCCTTGCAGATCACAGTGTGCAGTCTGTGCAGTGCTGTTAGCTGAGGTGGTTTTCAGTCAGCGCCATTATCAAGATATGTTCAATGACCTCAGTGATTGAACATGTTTCCAATCAGGTCCGAATCCTCTGCTATCAGCAGAGCGGAGCAGCTTTATTTCACTATCCCACTGAGTGACATTTATTTTAAATTTAAGCTTCATAATCCTGGGTTAGTTATTCAAGTATATCAGCTGAATCGTTGAATCGTTTCTGAATCGTTTGAATCGTTTCTGTCACAAATGACATTTCAGTTTTACTGTCGGATCTTCAAACAGCTCCTTTTTGGGGTAAACTAGAAAAAACATGTTTCGTGGCTACAAACAGGCTGTAAATAGGCCAAAAATTATATATTTTTTAAAAAAAATCATTGATTCTCAAAAATATATCCAATGTAATGATGATGGCTGTTGAGGAGGCTAATGTCATGATCCAGGCCCAGAGTTCAGTTCATGTTGTGTTTCCTTGTTCCTTTGTTTTCTTGTAGCTTTGAGCTTGTTGTTTCCCTGCGTTCTGTCTCGTCGCTGTGCAGAGTTTTGTATTCTAGCTTCCTTTGTTCTCCTCTGTGTGTCTCTTGTGTCTTTGTGCTTCAGTGTTTAGTCTCTGTGTAAAGTCTGCGTGTGTTTCTGAGTTCACCACTTCCTGTCTTACTTTGACAGTCTCGTGCTCCCTGAGCTTTGTGTTTAGCTTTGCTTCCTGTTATTAGTTCCATTGAGTCAGCTGTGTTCCCTGCTGTGTCCACTTGCCCTGATTACCTCATGTGTCTATTTAAGCCCTCAGTTTGTTTCTGCTCTTTGTTGCGTCGTCATCATTGGTCCCCGTCACTGTTTCCTCCCCCGTGTCGCCCTCAGCTGTGTGTTAGTTTCCTCACTCAGGATTTTGTTTTCTCCCCTTTTGTTTCAGCCGAGCTTTCGTTTGGCATTTTGTGTCTAGTTCATCCCCTTTAATGCAATAGCTTTAAGTTTCCTTCCGAGTCTGTCCTGTGTACCTAATTATCATACCAGCACACGGCATGATACAATTAGCAACTAACTAATAAAATGCTAGAATTTTAGTGACCAAAACTCAGCCACTAACTTCTTGGGCAGCTGTTACCACACAGCAAGTTATATCATTTGTGAGATAATCCCATTACAAATGCTCCAGAAAACAACAACGTTACAAACATAATAAACAGGCACACTTGTAAATCAAAGCGATGCCTCAGATATTAAACCAAAATTATTTTTTTTTACCACTCTGTAGTTTTCATAACTGCAGCTCGGAAGTTTAACGTCTGGCTTTTGTAGCCTGCCCCAAGTGGCCGTTAGAGGAAACACAGTTTTTGAAGCATTTCCAAATGAGTTTTACGCTTTAACCCCAGAGCTGGCAGCTTTGTATCAACTGATATCCTGCTTAACATTAGCTGAGTAGAAGTATGAAAATGTCAATAGAGTTGACATTTTTCTTTATTAAACTAATAGCATCATGTTATTAAGTCATTCCTGAGCATTAAAATAAAGGCTTTTTTTCAAGTTCTGAGATGATATAATCCATCCATCCATCCATCCATCTTCATCCACTTATCCATCTAATTCAGGGTTGACGTTGGACTGGAGCCAATCCCAGCTGTCATAGTGTGAGAGGCCCAGTACATCCTGGACAGGTTGCTAATCTATTGCAGGGCTTACACACAGACACAACTATTCACACCTTTGGTCACTGATTAACCTAACGATGCATGTCTTTGGACTCTGCGAAGAAGCCCGAGTACCCACAGAGAACCTGTGGAGAAAGACTCATAGAAAGAGCTGGCTGGTGGATTCAAACCCAGGACCTTATTGATGTGAAGTGATAAATTAATAAAAACTTGCAACAATTGCTATTATTACATTTAAAAAGTCAGTACACATCACATGCATTTGTAGGCATGCTTAAACAGGGATAATGAGAAGTATTTTTAATTTCTTTTGTAATTAGAATACATATAATAGTAAAACTCATGACAGTGGAAAAGGTTATTTACAGTTTAAATATGAACATATGAACATACCCTGAAGGTACTCAGTGTTGTACACGTCAGTGTAATAGTTTAGTTGACAGCAATTAGTATCAGGAATGATGTCAGAATGAGCAAAGGTGGAAAGATGGCAGCTAAGACATTAGATCAGATCAATAGTAAAGATCCATACAGTCTAAATTAGACTCCCCCACCCACCTCCACCTCCACCACCATCACCCCATCCAGACTGACAGCTTTAATAACTGTCCTAATAACAGGAGAGCAGATTAATAAAGCATACCGTAAATGATTACCACCATCATTAATCCATTCCAGGGCTATTTAAAGCTGCACGTATTAACTATTTGGACAGGAGGTTTCATGTGTTAATGGCCACACTGAACACACAGAGAGCCGAAAGTACATTAGAGGAACACCTGATTTGATTAATGCCATTCACAGAATTAGAAACAGATTACACAGGCAGCACAATCCTGTTCACCTGAAGAAATAAAGTCAAAGGCAAGCCGGGAGAGCTCAGCCGAGAAATGAAATGTTTGCGCTCGAACCTGTGTAATCCCCCCGCAGCGGATCTGAAATGAAACCTGCTTCTCATTAGCTGTATTTGGGCCAGATTGCACTGGGTCCACCGATTCATTTGGGAAATCCATCTATATATTGCGTACGCCCTCCTTATGGGTGTGCTCGAGGCTCTGCCTGTTAGACTGTGGATGATGACATCGCTGATTCAGACTAATAAATAATATAGTGTTACTGGAGGTACCACCTGATGAATATTACATCCCCATTCCTACCACCTGCCCGTCTTCCTTTCTGTCTGTCTGTCTAATAAACTACCTGGCCTAATGCCAGCTTCTTCTGGTATCCAGTGGCAATATCCACTCCGGCTACACGTCGACAGCTGGT
Organism: Apistogramma diplotaenia; assembly: GCA_015052665.1. Lineage (NCBI taxonomy): Eukaryota > Metazoa > Chordata > Actinopteri > Cichliformes > Cichlidae > Apistogramma > Apistogramma diplotaenia. Next base: position 48,209 of record VOQJ01001360.1, on the reverse strand, counting down.
GAGGTTGGAGGCATTCTACATTCAAAAACACCCACAGTGTCAGGCAGCAAATGCAAGACAATTACTTCTCGTCTCCAGCGCTGAAACTTGTTCCAAAGAAAAGTACCGTCCCGCCCATCTGACACGCACCGCGGGTGGATTCTGTGCCAGCTGGAGTGCAGAGAGTTGGGAAAAAAAGGAGGGGGACAGTTATGAAGACAGAGAATAAATTATCACCTTCAACAGATTATTACCAGGGAAGGTGTTTGGAAGTGTGGCTCTGTTTTCTGAGGAGCATGTGTGGGCTTGCACTTCTATATTTCTTTCTGACTCACAGTGGGGATGGTTATGCAGCTTCTTATGTTGTCAAACCTAATCACGAATACTAGTAAGAATCATTATTAATCTATGAAAAACGAGTTTGTCCCTGCATGTAACACCTGCTGATATTCGGCGCTAACAGAGCAGAAGTGGGAGAACGAGCAGCATAATGTTCAGCATATACAGTTGTGTAATACCAGTTAAATCTGTCACAAACATTGTCAAAGCTGTTTTGTTCGGGTGTGTTTTCATGCTGAGTGTTTTACCATCCATGAAATGATTTTTAGTCATGACAGGATTTTTTTTCTTTGCTAATTTGTTTTTGACAACAACAACAACAACAACAAGAACAGCACAAGTACAGCTGCAACTAAAAATAATGACTAGCAGCTTCTTTATGGAATAATAAAAAAGCAGCCATCATGGCTGTCTTCTGGTGACCAAGGTATTCGCTAACAATTTCCATGGCAATCCATCAATGATCATGTTGATACTTCACAACACAACAACAACAACAAAGTCAGGATTCTCCCCACTCATTAGAATTCATCCTTTGGTGTCTTGGATGTCTGTGCAACTTGCTGATGCAATCTGTCTTATAGAGGCTGAGACTGACCAACTGATGATGTCATCTATAGAGAAACGCTATTAGCATGGTTGGCAAATACATTTATGTATGAAGGTTAGAGTTAAGTTTGAAAAATAAAATATATAGACTAAAGGATAAACACAATGATGCAACCCACTGGTTTCTGGACTTCACATTTGGAAGCTTTATTCATTATTTATATGTTGGTGTTTTGGTAACACAAGTGACCATATTCAGATATGAGATTAGCAAGCTTGGTCTCATAGGCCTAGAGACCAGTCAGAGACCATCTGGCAACCACTGGTTGCTAGGGAACAGTGTATATACCTGGACTGGATGCTGGAGGTGCCTGGCAGTCACTGTGAAACTGACCAGTAACTCTCCAGACAGTGATTATCTGGCAATCATTAATCACAAGGGACAGGTTTGTATTACAGGAACCTCCAGCAACCACCACTTAGCATACAGACGTCCCTGCACTGCTGCAGCCGATGTGTAGAATGGTTGCTGATGAATTCACTGCTACAGTAATAATACAGAAGTACATAACATGGGTAACTTCACCACTGCGCTGTGATGTGATTTTATCTGCATTTTGTTTAGTTGGCGGTATTTTCTGTTCCAGTCAGTAGCAAAGGGCTAAATCATAGTACTACAGGCTGCTAGCCAGCGGTTGATCGGCCAGCGTTGCGCCGGGCTGAGAATTTCACCGGCTCAGCGGTTAGCGTTAGCATTAGCATGCTGAAAATTCTTTCTGGCTCGAAGCCTGATAGTACTACAACTTCCAGCTGAAATTTATGAAAGTTTATGAGAACAGTAGAAATGTTTATTTTATCTGATTGGTTAGTGGGTCATCAACATCACAATGATGTTAGATTGTCATCAAAGATGTTACATTGAAGAAACATTTCCGTTGTTTGTTGCCACGGCGATAATACCTGACTCTCAGCTTCACAGTCTGAACACACTTGTGAGCCAAGGACAGCGTTAGCATGGGGGGCCCACAGCTGAGGAGTATAACGTTAGCTTTTAGCTAAACCTGTCGTTTTGAGAGAAATTAAGCTTGATGCTGGTTATGTGATGGTAAATACCATTAATGTCAACTCACAGGTAAATGTACATTTGATTAAGTCGACTCTGGACTTGGTCAAGCTAATTTCAGGGAGGGGTTTACTTAGTTAAGAACGCAGGAATCTTATTACCTGAGAAGTTACTTTTAAAAATGATGCTACTCAACACTGAACAAGGAGAATTTTTTTCACCAGCTGTTTTAAAGCTCAAAGAAATACAAAGCTTTTATTACTTTTTACATTTCATGATATTTCTTCACTGCAGACCTTTTCTCCTATAGACGTTGGTTTATTTAAGTGTTAAAATTACATTTCATTATCTTTCTTTACAGTCGAAACCATGGTTGGCTTATGAAATTAAAATTTTCATTTTATTACTGTTTGTCAGCATTATTTGGTTAAGACTGCTTTAGTTTAAAACGTAATAAAGTTTAAAATGAAGTGTTAAACATACTTCCTGCGTTCTGGTTTACCAAATTTACACGAGTGGATTCATCTTTTGTAGATTTCTGATAATAAGTGTAGGATTAGGGTTTGAATCCGTGTTGGTAAAATCAGTTTTTCAAAGAGTCTCATTTAAAATAATGTTTTTTCTGTTAAACAGATGTTCAGGGCAGTTTTACCTTCATTTTCAGAGCCGTTCTGTCCCCCCCCCCCCCCCCCCTTTTTTTTTTTTCATTGGCCAAAAAATTCCCCGGGTTTTGAAACGTTTTTGGGCTTTTTGT